>JAUTBV010123550.1:0-12841 GCA_032361325.1 Lepetodrilus fucensis
ATGGCTATTGTGGCTACAGTCTACTGCAATTGTAGTGATGTATGTGCGAAGCGCAGAGCAACACATTTGCACTAGTTGTACCCACCACTTACCAGCCCTATTATAGGATAGGTGAAAGAACCTTGAATGCTGTTCTAAACCCCTTTTCAAAATTAATTTTAATAATTAATGTGGGGCAATATTTTGTCTTAGAAGATTGCTGGATATGTGATTTTTGAATCAGTTTATGGACGCGAAGAGAATAATCCTAAAGTAGTCTTGCACCAATCTAATGACACAGGGTTTCCAGATAACCTAAGATCGTAGAGATATTATCATCAAATCCTGGTATCGATGCAAGTAACCAAGGTCCACAGAACAATCAGTAGCGCTAACGTATAGAATGAGTGTTATATAGCTAAATATAACTACGATCGTTCTACGGAGCCTTCTTCTGATGTCCTCGATACCTTCCTTGTCGTTGTCCCAAAGAAGCTGATGAATCTGATGCTGTGTTTTCCATTACCAAACTTGCAGTAACGTTCTGCAATGTGACGTGTGGCTGCTCCGGGGAGACGCTCAAAGTGCTGACAATACACCGGAAGTCACGTGTTCATCTCATTCCATCAACCTGCTGACGATTCACGGGACGATGATGGTGATTGGCTGGGCCGTCTTCCTGCAGTGGGGAGCATTCATTGCACGCTACTTGAAGAGTGACACTGGTCTCTGGCTCAATTGCCATATAGCGTTTCAGGTTTGTACAGTAAGCGAAGCCAATTGTCTCCTTATAGTTCATTCACAGACACGACTTTGATATGAGCCTTTAGAACGTTGGACTCGCAATCCAGCAACTCGATGGTCGCAAATGGGTGAAATATTCCCGCAGCGACGTTAAACTCTATATTCACTCACTCACCAGCAACTCGTTCGAATCCCAGCATCGTCTGGCCCTCTTTCACTTACATAGCCGTAACAGAACAATGTCCATTATACGATTCGAACCCGAGTTGTCGGGATTTGAGTTCAACATCGACCTGTTCAAATGGGTCACTGGACAAGACTAGTGGGAGGCCCAGTGGTTAGAGCGTCGACCCGGAGTGTGGTAGGTCGGTGATTCGAACCACGTAATTACCAACTTGACGTACTTGTTCACAGCAAAGAGTTATGTACCCAACAGGATCCTGACAGGACACGTTCACGTCGGGTGTCCTGGTTTATGTGTGAGCATCCACGTTAGGTGGGGGCGGGATGTAGCGCAGTGGTAGAGTGTTGGACTTCGGTTCCATGTTCAAATCCCGCCCAGGGGGCCCGGCATCAATGTAGAGTGGCAATGTTATCATCCTTGGTCTTGTCAGTACCAGCCGGTGCTCGCAGGTTTTACTGTAACATTCAGCGCTACGGATGTTGCAGGTTTCCTCCTGCCCTAAACTGACAAGTCGTGACATTAGTGAAAGATTCTAGAAAGCGACTTTAAACCCCAATACAAAAAAATATAAAAAAAATAACTATTACTATTTTAATATTTGTTCACGTTTTAAGTGAAGCATGGGATAATGTAAATTGCTAATCATGCCAACTATTTGCAGATTGTTCATATTTGCCATTAAAAAAAACCACGTTTTTATTTGTTTATATAATTATATAGTATTGTTTTGTATTGTTTCCAGAGTGATTGACAATGATGTCACCAATCGTAAGCGATCATCCCCAGATGATGACGATAGAGATGATGGACCAGATAAGAGGTAAATAAAAGAACCCTTGTTACATCCAATATTGTGAAGAGGGTAGTACATCAGTACGCGAGAATTGGTCTTTATTTAAAATCTGCTCCAGTGATTCAGCATCCTGTCTCCTTAGCATCCGGCTAATGCCCTGAGACATGTAATTCTCTGTAACTGTTTGCCCGACGAGGCTTGGATGAGTATCTTCTAACATCAGTAATTGGGGTTCGAGGATGCATCAGTATCTGCTTCCTTATGGCATACTGACAGGATGCATGATGATAACCTTGATGTGTTTACTGCCTTGCTATGCACTATAGAGACATGAGAATTTAGGTGTTTGTTTTTTATCATCTCTGTGATACGAATATGCTCGGCCAGGCTTACTATTGCAGTCTTTTCCCCCCCAATACAAATTATTTTCCACCAAAAACATTTTGGCGTTGTCAGACCTCATGTCTGACTATGGGTGTTTCAGGTTTCCTTGTTGAAGTAAATTAAGTTTCAATATGAAAGTAGTTTTGAAAGCTCCTCTTAAGACCCAACACCAATGCAACATAATATGTAATAAAAAATGCTCACAGGAATTTATATACACATGACTGTTGATGACTGTAATTTATCTCCTTTCATATACATTGTCATCAGAATAATACAGTGGGTTTATGGATTATTGGACAAGTTCAGATATTTGCAGTTCACAACTGATGAAATCTAGTTATTTTCTGGTATTTATCTTAGGGGATATAAAATTAGGTTTGAAGTTATCCACTATAAGATAAACATCTCTATCGATGTAAATTCTACATATTCCTTGTTTGTTTCAGAGCCCGACTGGAGGATACTGACACTAGTAGTGGCGAGAAGGATGTGGGTGAAACGGACAAGCTTGATACATCTGACTCGTTAGACAAATCCACTACAAAGGATGTTCCTGATGCCAAAGTAACCGAAGCCAAAGTGAAAGAAGAAGAACCAAAGAGTTGTGATAGCAATGACATTGACACAGAACCCAAAACAAAAGCAACTGAAGTGGAGTCTAAAACTGTAGAAAAAGACACTTTGAGTAAGATTGGTTCCGACTTGACAAAGAATGGCACAGACTGCGTAGACACATCTAACAAACTCCGCGATCTGGACTCCCCTCTCCAGAACGGAAACGATGATGCTTCCACGGTTAAATCCGATGATAGCGAGAAGGAGAATAGAATGACTGGTAATCCGCTAGACTTGAGTTCAGGGAAGTCTGGGTCTGACATCATCACGCTATCTGAAGAGGATGATGAGGATGAGGATGCCAAGATGCCAAACGGAATTATGTTTGACGAGCCGTCGAAAGAGGAGTTGTGTCTGAGACGTAAGCTTGTCAGGAGACTACAGGCCGAGCTACGCAATGAAGAAGCCAAACTTGTGTTGCTGAAGAAGCTACGTCAGAGTCAGCTGTCGCACCAACTGCAGGAACATCAACAAGAGCGGCCTCCCAAGCCGCCAAGCTCCAACAGACAAGGAAGTGGCCCGCCGCCACTTGTCCGAGGCGGTCAGCAGAGCTCGTCGTCAAAGATGGTTCCACACAACGGCCATGGCCCACCAATGAGAGGTCCTCAGTTGACGCAGTCATCGCGGTCTCAGATGCACGGACCTCCTCCGCTGGTCATGGCTCCACGTATGGGCAACAGTCACAGCCATCTAATGCCGCACGGAATGAGAAGCGGGCTGGTTCCAGGGTCCACTCCGCCGAGTCTGATTTCTGGATTCCGCAACATGCAGTCGCAGCAGGCTCACGCTCAGGCTCAGCGGCAGAGGGAACGCGAACGAGAGCAGCAGCAGCAGGAGGAGCAGCAGACTCCGGCTCAGCGGCAGGCAGCAGCCAAACTGGCGCTCCGCAAACAGCTGGAGAAGACCCTTTTACAGATCCCTCCTCCCAAACCTCCACCGCCAGAGATGAACTTCATCCCGAGCCTGTCCTGCCCAGACTTTGTGCTCTTGCTGGGTCTGGAGGAGGTGGTCAACTACATCATCGACTCGCAGCTCATTGCTCGCGGAGAGAAAAACCCCGACGAGAAGTTTGTGTGTAATCCTTTCTCGTGTGTGCAGTGCAACTCTGACTTTACTCCAGTCTGGAAGCGAGAGAAGCCTGGTTCAAAGAGTGTCATCTGTGAACACTGTGTAACATCCAATCAAAAGAAAGCTTTGAAGCAGGAGCATACCAACCGGTTGAAGAGCGCCTTCGTGAAAGCTCTGCAGCAGGAGCAGGAGATTGAACGCATGCAGGCCCAGAGCGTTAACGAAGCTCCCTCTCCGCGGCCAACCACCACGACCGCAGCATCGGCCCCGGTTTCCACCACGCCCATGACTTTGGTGTCCAGCTCCCCGCTGGCTCACTCCACCACCTCTCCTATGAACATCACTCCCTCCTACAAGCCTAGTCAGGAACAGCTACGACAGCACCAGAACTTCCTGCAGGCTCATCAGGCTCAGCTGCGGGCTGCACAGCCTCTGGGACTGTCAGCGTTCGGACATCGCGGACCTTTCCCCTACCAGATCCCGTTCACAAAACCCTCGGATCTACAACGACAATACCTGCTGGATCTGATACCGGCGCGAGGGGCCATGTCGTGGAAGTCTTGAGAACCTTCATACTCTTCAGACTACATAGATATTTTATAGAACAAATGTAACTGATGACTTCGAGTCGGACTTTAAGCCTGTACCTTCCTATAAGAAGTGACTTTGACTGAGCAGATCGTAGTCTGCTGTATTGTAGAAATATTCCATTCTGGTGTTGATCATTCTGTTGTGGTGTCACACTAATAATCATGGAAGTTTGTGTGAAGATTACTGCTTTTACTAGTACTCTTTGTCTCTGTAGTATTTATCCTCATCATGTGACTTGTTTAGCTCCAATGATTTAAATAGACCAACGAGCTGATGTGTTGGCCTGCTTGTCCGTGTCGTCTCCGTGGAGACAGGCACTGTCATGTACCAGCTGGGATGGTCAAACTTTGCCTGCATTACTCCAGCTATGCTGGCACACTGACCCTGATGACCAGGTTACACAGGTGTTGTCATATTGACATTGCTACAACATTGAACTAATTAAAACATTTAAATTTTTATCTCAGTTATTCTATCATATCTATCTATACCACTTCAAATTGTAATCTACAATCAGTGCATGCAGGTTTGCTGTAACACTCGTAAGTTTATTTCCACATGCCATAAATTGATGAGCCTCGATATGAGCAAAATAGTCTTGAAAGCGGAATTTTGTTGTATTTCAAGTATGTGGATTGCATCCATTTCTGTCGATGGCCCATGTCATGTCGTCATTCTTGTTGCAGTCACTGGCTATATTGGACTAGTCAAAGGGAAGTAACCGCGACTTCCCACAATGGGAGTTTGGTCATTTGTAAATGTGATGCCACAATTTGGCTACGAATTAACACTTTTTTCAAGATGTATTCAACATGTAACTGGTCATATGGAATGCACTATATGGTGTTAATATATAACTAGGTGTCAGCACCATGCACATTTAATGTCAAGTAAGCTACAGACAAGTTAGGTCTAAAACAGTTTTTACGTAGGGTAATGTTTGGATTTCCACTTGTCACAAATTTCCCTGTCTTGACTGTGTAATCATGTTGACGTGTGTTGATTGAGAGGAATTATCACTACCAACCACAGGACTTAATGTCAGAGATTTGCAAGCTTGGTCGCTAGAATAAATATTACGGTAAGCTTCTCCTAAAAGTACTTTATTTCCGCTCCAAATCTTAACAAAGTTGAAGTGACTCCTTTTAAAATGTACAAAATTGTATAGAAGGACTATCCATGTTATTTATGCTGTGTTAGTTGCTGTTTCCCCGTTTGCCCGACGACTTCAGGTCTACCATGGGTGATCATGGCACTACTGCAAAAAGCAATGTCACATTTTTGGCCAAGACCTAATCATGTCACGATTCATGCTTTCCATTAATCAATCATCATGTAGAAGTAAATCAGTTCATAGATGGCTTCGTCGCAAATGGGTGAAAGATTCCTGCAGCGATGTTAAACTAATTCACTCACTCATAGATGGCTCAAAGAAAGAACCATAACCAGTACCGTAATAATATCGTTGTGTGTGGGTGAAATATTCCTGCTGCGATGTAATGCACTAGTAATGCACTAATTCAATCGCAATCAATAATAATATATCACATCATAGTACTACAGCTTTTAAATAATTATTTATACTTTTTGTCATGCATGGGTGAAATATTCCCGCTCCGACGTAAAGCACTAATTCATTATCATTCATTATACTTTTAATATTGTACTAAAATAAAGGCATTTGACAATTCTGTTCCTGTTTGAAAATATAAATGTTAATCATTTGTCTAGATTTCAGTCTTGAGGACATATCGGGGCTGTTATAAGGTACAGACCAAACAAATGCAAGATGTATGTCTGTAACCCTTAAAAAATGTTTATCACAGAAAACCTTTTGCATTTACTAATTTATTACTGTAATGAGGCTACAATGTTCCTCTGTGGCCTGGCTCCTGGTTCTTCCACCGAGATAGATTCTCACTTGTTTACGCTCTGTCCGAGGCGCATGTGCCACGTCGTCTAGTGCAGAATGTTGGTATTAAATACACTTGTTTCTGCACAGTGTGTGTAGCTGAAATGGTGAATTAAAAACACATTTCTTACACGATTATGGAGTTAGTTATTTAAAGAATTTTGAATGGCGAGGTTCGGGTCGTGAAAAAGACTCTGAACTGAAAAATTTGCTTCAGTTGTGCGGAGATGCATGTCGTGTTGGCTGTTCAGTAAAGTAGGTCATCAGGGCGCAACTCTAAGCTACATAGACTATGTTTATTACCTGTACGAGTCTTGTTTTGTTCAGGACATGACTTGATGCCGATACATATTCACCTTTCTTTTAACATGGGATCATTTGAAGGACAACAGAAGAAATATGATATGTTAGCTTTTCATTTATTGACAATTTCCCCACCCTCCCTTTTAGAAAAAATCCATTGAAAAAAAGGTTTTATCTATGTTTCCTATACACATGCATAAATAATGTGCCGGGTATGCTTGGTTGCATATTTAGTACATAAAGAATTTATAAAATTCTTGTAGGAAGTCTTTTTACAGAAGTGTACTATGTACTATGTACAAGAAATCGCATAATATACACAATTTTTCAATTTTTACAGATATGCAATTTATAAGCATCAGTCTACATACAATTCACTTCACGGCAGATAAATGCACTGGGCACAAGATAACGGATAAATCAAAGAAATGTACAATACTATGCAAACTCTGGTTAAGATTTGGTGCATTGCAAAGGGCATCTAGGTATGAGAGTGGACGACAATGGGTTCAACACGTAAATCCTACATACAGACACTTGTATACATGTTCTGGGTTACAAATGTACACTAATTACTGTATCAATGTTAGAATGTCCACTGAAAGACTGGCGGTGAATTGTGGTAAAGTTTGTACGTGGAGAAACAGGAATATAATGGAAGGTGTACGGTTTTAATGACAATGCTGCTCTGGGAGACAAATGAAAGATGCAAAGATTATATATTTCATGTCATAGCTCTTCAGTCCTTTTCATCTTATTGAAAATATAAATACATACCGTACTGGGAAGTAAATTAATGACTGCATTATATTATCATTGGAAAAGATAGAATAATGCAGTAGACTTTGCATATAACAGCTATTTTTGTCCGTTATATGCAAAGTTTGTTATATGCGGTGCAATTAGCGTTAAACGGGACCAGGACTTCAGATTCAGTCCGTTATAGGCAAGTGTCGCCCGGCTTCTACTGTATGTCTTAAAAAGCTTATTGTTATTTTAACCTTCTCCCTGCTGAATAAAATCAAAGTGTTCTATTTCTGCATGTGA
This sequence comes from Lepetodrilus fucensis, assembly GCA_032361325.1. NCBI lineage: Eukaryota > Metazoa > Mollusca > Gastropoda > Lepetellida > Lepetodrilidae > Lepetodrilus > Lepetodrilus fucensis. The sequence goes on from JAUTBV010123550.1 coordinate 7,624, forward strand.
TCGGGCAACTTAAGTGGCCTTCAGCAGGGAGAGGGTTAAAATCATGTCAATATCCTGGCAGACATTAGTGATGGAACACTTATCTCTGATATACAATGTTATCAAGTCACAACACATACACCCAACACTTGTACAAAGCAATCTTAATCTTAAGTCTTAATAGAAAACTAGCAATGTGTGTGTTCATAACAACTGTAAAGTCTTGCTCCTTTCTAGCTGTACTGTCTGTACTTTTTGTCCGAAGCATGCGCAGTTACCAAAGATCAAACACTGCACAGTGTAACTGCGCATGTGTCGGACAGAAAGTGCAGATAGAAGGGAGCAGGCCCTAGGCTAGCTATATGGCAATTAGCTGCAGTTTCATATTTTCATATCATCTTTTAAGGTGTCAATAAGAAACGTGAAAATGGCACTATATAATAGAGCTATGAACACAGCTACACTGCAACAACGCAATAATCATGAGCACAACTGAATGTATTGCACTCCATTTTCCCTTGCATATTTATCTCCACTGTAGAGGATATTGCATCTTTAGCTAGGAATTTTAACTTCAAGAAGATGTTTGAATGAGTTGCAAAATAACAAGCATACCGATTACTTGTTTTTCAGTCTGAATGGCTTTATTGTTTAGTATTTCATATATATTGTGACGGAGTCGATGGTGGTTTTGAATCTTGAAGAAAGATGTTTTCCTCAAGTAGAATAATTGAATGGTCACTCCCTTTCAAAGTTTGATATCTTAAGATTGCCTTGTTCAAGGATGTCACAACATAAAGATGATAGATACAACGTGTAAAACATACTAGTCTAGTTCTTGTATCTCTGAAATGAGATGGACATGAATTTGAGGAATTTCTTAAATATACAGTTATGTACACAATGTAATTTTCACAGATATATACACACAATGTAAATTTCATATATACACACACAATGTAATTGTCATAGATATATACACACAATGTAATTTTCGCATTATTATATTGACATAAATTAAATTAAATCAGATAACTTATATCTGGACTTATTCATCCGTTGGTCTACATATCTATTAACAAGCCTTGAAGATGTACAATGAAATGGGACCTTTATCGGAACAATACAGGCAAGGTTTGCATTAGCTTCATTAATTGCCACGATTTGATTCCATCATTGATTAATAAACACATGATAATAGACTATAGGAAATAGCAAATTTGTGCTTCACAGTCGATCAAATACTCGCATTTTCATCTGGTGAGCGTAGTGTTGATTCTTTTATGTATGCTTCCTTAGTCAAAGTGTTCTCCGTTCTTTTTCGAAACGTATTCAAAATCCATTTAGCTTATTATCAATGATGGTTCGACTTGACCAACACTACTGACCTCCAATGACATCTGCAGTTAGTTACATACCACGAGCCTATGTTGGTGAGGCCTGTTGTATATCTTCATTCATACTGCGGCATAATCACTTCACGTTCATGGCAGTATTTCACAACATTTTGATCATATCGGGGAAATCGGTTTTCGGAATTCTACACACACGAAACGTTGTAGTCATTAATGGTGTTTGGTATACAAGTACTACTCTCCTGTATATGTGGTAACTCTATGTAGATCTGGGATACATGCTGTTGTCTTAAGTACATTGCAATTCCAATTCTCCGGTCACAGGTGTCCACCTACATAGCTAAGAAACAACAATCCTTCTTGACCTGTGCTTGGTTTTTGAGCTGGTGAGTTATCACATTGTGCTTGTTGTATGAACTTCCACGACACCGCAATAGATTAACCCTCTCCCTGCTGGATTAGGCGCAAAAGCACTGCTCATTAGGGTGAGTGAATATGGAGTTTAACGTCGCTGCGGGAATCTTTCACCCATTTGCAAGGATGCTCATTAGGGCATCAACAGTTGCCTTCAGCAGGGAGAGGGTTAACTCTCTGTGAAGACAAATCCGCCGCAGACTTGTGTCATGGTAGAAACAGATATCTGTGTGAACGGCGGGGTTAATGTACAGTGATGATGGACATCCACTCTGTAACTCTGTACATTTCTAAACTTGATTTAATCCACTCCCTCAAAGCCCTGGGTATTCTCCACTGCCATGACCAGCTTAGAACGTAATTCATGGTAGGAATCGTATGGGGGCAAATCCAGTCTGTTGAAGCTGTGGAAACAATATATGTAAAAAATCAGCATGTGCATAAGGTGCAAAATACAAATACATCATAATAACTCCTATTAATTTCAACCCCAATTACCTATCTTCCTGCATTATGTGTATTACAAAGTGTAGTAATCCTTGTAGTATAATAACAACTTTGTATTTGCATTGATCCGAGAGCAGACAGCTGATAGGATGCTTCAACAGGGACAATTCAAATCATAATCTTCATTAACAAACTGGAGCTGCACAAAGAAGCTGCAAGACTGATTAACCATCTCCCTGCTGGACTAATCTCGAGGACTTCTATAGTGAATCTCTGGTTAATCTAGCAGAGAAAGGGTCAATATATATACATATATATATACATATATATTTATTGTGCACAAACATCTCAAAAGACAAGACTACAGAAAATTATTTAATTAATTAATGTGTATGTTGCAGCGAGAATATTTCACCCATAGGCGACGCCAACGACCCACTGGCGCCAATTGCCACTAGAGGCAGGAACTGACCATGTGTGTGCCCGAGGGAGCTGGTCAGGGTTGCCCCACTTCTCTATTGTGAACAGCTGGGGTCCGTTGCTGCCGTACAGCTCCGCGAATCCGTTCATCGGCACTCGTGAAGTTCCCGTCACAAACTGCAGCAACCTTGACCTCATTTCATTGTTGAAGGAGTACACCGCCTGTGAAGATGAGGAATAGCATGTAGGAAATGGAGGATAGGATCAATAACCTATATCATGGCTTAGGCAAATTATTTTCCATGGTAATAGATAAGATATTAGGAACATTAATCACAGATATAAAAAGTCACATATAAAAAATTAAATGGATTGAGAATTTGACAAGTATTTCATCAAAATATCTATCATTCTGGAACATAAAAAGAAATCAACATTTTGAACAAACAAACGTCAACAGTCACAAAAAAATACTTATTCATCTGTACAGAGCCTTTTTAGTAATATGACCATGATCATATAGAATACCAATGACCTGGCCTCCCAACTTTATGACCCAGTTTATCGCCTCCTAAGTTAGATGCCGATTTAAGAATGGATAAGACTTGTGACTGATTTAAGGTAGACTCTCACGGTTTGTGAGCAACAACTTGCATGAGAACAATCGAATATGTCACGGTCAACACGTCATTCCGATCATCCTGGTGCTTCGATAATACCAGTTGTTGCTACAAATCACACCGCGATGTCACCTTTAGGAGCTCCTCGCCGTCCTGAAACGGAGGCCAGGGTACTATTTCTCAAAGCTCTCGTATCCACTATGAGACCATAGCGCTCTCATAAGTGCACCCTGGAGTACGCACCTTCCAGAAATGCAGTATGGTGGGGTGGTTGGGGTTGTACTCTCCCTTGTACGCGGTGTGCGTCTTCCAGTCGTTGACGTCTACGTCCTGCAGACCACACATCAGCAGCTCTAGCTCGTTCTCGTCAAAGATCTGCAGGATGTCGTTCTGCAGCAGCGAGAAGAAGCCCTTCATCAGAGACTTCATCTGCTGCTCGACGCGTTGCACAAACCGCCACTTGATCACCAGACTGCAACACAGAACAATGGCATCAATAGATAAGAGCATACATCTTCTATTATATAGTACAACATGGTCTTGCCCTGTACTCGTACTTTAAGACAAAATCCTGAAATGCAAGCCGTTTTGTGCTTTACTATCCAAATAGGTAATTAAATATGATGATTCTGTATTTGGACTTTACTTCATAATGGTCAGTAAGAAAACATTTACAACCCAGATTCACAACCATGCCTCTCATTATGATTAATGTAAGCAATATTGACATCATCTATTGACATCATCTATGTTGTTAGAATCCCCAGAAGAATGTACTCACTCAATATATTCCAACTTGTTCTCATTTGTGACAGATATGGCAGTTCCACCTGGCTTCAACTCGCGCTCTGTGATCTGGAATCATATTTAAATAATTATAATGTAACACATTCTAATTGAATTCTAATGTTGAAGTCATCAAATCACACTGAATAAATCAACATATAACCATAATTGCAAAGTATCTAAATCACTTTTTCTTAGCTTTACCCATTATTAACTTACACTCCGGGGTCAGACAAAGTAACCGCTCAAAGGTTAACCTCCTCACTGCTGTGGACATATGTATATGCCCAAAACACATGAAAAATGGAACAATTCAGCAGAGAGAAGGTTAATATACACAGGTACCTCGTATTCTGAATGATTCACAGTTGTGCATTTTATGGGTACATCTTTATAAGGGTTGTTTTTACTTCTCTGGTGAACAGCTGGAGTCTGTTGCTACCGCACAGCTTTACAAATCCTAACACGCATTCTCACCTCTCCAAACTGATCTTCTTCCACGGAGAAAGTTAGTTCCAGATCTGCAGGGTCATTCTCCTTGATCCACACCAACGAGTTGTGATATTCAGAATCCTACAAAGTAGGGAAATTGTTAGCATATGGAGATCTACAGGATTCTCATGATAACATGACTATACATCATCTGGGGTACGTTCAATCAGCACAGGGCTGAGTAAGCCACTTAGCTAAACTAGTTCCCTGTCCCATGTACGGTTCATACGAATCTTGAGACTGGCTAGTTTGGTAAGCCGCTTGTAAGACACGTGTAAGCGCTTGTCTTTGAACACACAACTGTTCGACATGTAGATTCAATTTTACGCTATGTTAAAGTGACCCATTCACTAAAATTATAGAGCTGATGATCCTGCACCACATAGTGTGATTGGTTCCTTACAAATGACCCACTATTGATATCTATGCTCATTTTAAGTCGTTTATTTACATAAACTGTTAGGTGAACAGGACGATGCAGTGTTAACATGTGTGACTTCATCAAAGTTAGGCCATGGGCGAGAAACCCATGAAATCTGTGCAGAGAAACCTGTGATGTTTATGCCATGTGCGAGAAACCTGTGCAATTCGTGCAGAGAAGCCCGTGATGAGAAGGCCTTGCCAATTTCAAAATGATTGTTTACATTCGTCAAGTAAAATAGCGTATTTCGAAAGGATTTCGTGCATTTTCATCCCTGAAAGTGC
>JAUTBV010123561.1:0-12840 GCA_032361325.1 Lepetodrilus fucensis
ACCTTAGAGCAGCGATAGAAACTAACTTTAACACTTACTAGCCCGAATAGTGATACAAACAATAAATGTTATGAATTTCTACAAGCTCTTAGGATACCTTTAGCATTGGGAGCCATGGCCCGGCTAGTGGGCTAGTGTTCATTTCGATCTCTGTTACCTTCAGTTAAATTGTTAGTGTTTCTTTGTGTAGCTGGGCCCCTGTGAATTCTGTGTGTGGGAGGGAAGAAGGATAGCATGGGTATATTTACAAACAGACCCGTGGATTATCTTCCATGTAAAGCATTATTCAGATCACATTTCAAGATTCCATGAAAATGTTGTCAGTTGCGCTCACATACAGCAGATGGTAGACATTTGTGATCGGAATTTGTTTGAGTTGTATGTCACTTCCGTAATTATAATCACATGGTCTGGTTATGAAGTACATATGGTTTTAGCATTTAAAATGATGAATTAAATTGAATAAATACGATCTTAAATATGCATGATGATAATTATGTTAGGATAATCAAACAATCATACAATTATCATTAGAAGGTCAACTTCAGATGATTATTAGCTGAAATTATTGATATAAATGTTTCAGTATATGGTTGTGACAATGCAAATAAGAAATGACTGTTTGTATCAATGTATTGTGTCATAATGATAGGAAATAATACATTTTTCTGTGGCATAAACTTCAAACTGTGGATTAATTTAGACGAGTTTCTGTATTCAACATAAAAAGCTTGGTCCCTAGAACATGTATAAAGAAATTCATTTCTTATGGTTGCTGTATTATTGTTACTTATTTAGGACTGAATGGTGATTCTAAATTCCATTATAGAAATCATTTCATCAGTTTGGTGGTGCAGGTAGAACGGAATACCGAGACAAATCGTGCATTATCACTATCACTATTGGGAGTAATTTTCATCTGTTTGGTGTAGGTATATTGTACAATGTATCTACTTTGTTATATCCACGATACCTATCCTCAGATGGAATTACATTCCATGCAGCTATGATTACACTATTATTGCCCTTTGTTGGATACACAATAGAAATATTGCCTATAATTAATATCATTGGTGTATATAGTGTTTTGTCCTGTTATTTTAGGTATAATGTTTTGGACACCACTTTTTTTGGGGGGGTAGCCAATGGCTTTGCACCTAGTTAAGGTATGCATAATGGTATGTTCACCATGTTTGCGATAGTGAACGTAGGCAACATTTGGCTTTTAGGTTTTATTTGCTTGTCCTCAAGTGTGGTGTAGATATTGTAGATGGCTGTTGTGTAGATGGCTGTTTTCAACAAGACTGTGACATGTAAGTACATATATGCTGCATTGTTTCAAATGTTACTGTGTCATGTCTCTGCATCGTTGCAAATGGGTGAAACATTCCCGCAGCAACGTTAAACTCCATGTTCACTCACTCATGCATGTCTGCATGAAAATAGTAAACCCTGAAATAATAATAATAATAATAATAATGATAATAAGAAAAAATCAAACAATGGTAATAATAATAAGAAATCTTAATAATATTAATAATAATAAGGAAAACAATCAAATAATAATAAAAATGATAATAAGAAATCAATTAATAATAATAATAATAATAATAATAGAAATACACATTTATGAAGCATGTCATGCACTAGTCAACAAGGCCACATTTATCTCCATTCTGTCCACATGGTAGTTTCCACTTTGTACATGGAGCCCGCCATTAATTGGGAGTTGCCCATGTTGACCGCCTCAATAGTAGTTAATTGGTACAATTTGTTGCCCACCATCGATTTGCCTTTAGTCCAGATACGGAATTAGCTTCACAAGCTAAATTTGTCTCACTGCATCTGTTGTGTTTATGATGCTAATACAGGAAAGGTCTTGACAGTTAGAAAAGGAATGGCAGGACGAAAATTTCGTCTTATTTCCAGATAATTGAATTTCTAACCGATATTTAAGTATGCTTTCGGTCGTACACATTTAGAATGCTGTAGAATATCTAGCTATAAATAATTTGTTGTAATTTTTATCGCATTAGTGGAGTTATTGTATTTGTTTAATTATTATACCCAAAAAATAAAAGTTTTATATAAATGTAGTCAAGGTCTTGTCGGACATGTTTATGCTATTACCGTAACAGTGATTAATAGGATTGACATTAATGTTCTGGTTTACACAAAATGTTACACAAAATGTTACCTTTCTGATGCAATATTGATAGGATGCACTGACTGTAGAGTGGCATTGCAGTATCATCCTTGGTCTTGTCAGTACCAGACAGTGCTGACAGGTTTACTGCAACATTCAGCGCTATGGATGCTGCAAGTTTCCTCCTGCCCTAAACTGACAAGCTGATATAAATGAAATAATGTTCAAAGCGGCTCTAAACCCCAATTCAAAAATATAATAAAAATTAAATGAAAAATAATACAGTCAATAATAATAATAATAATAATGTACATGTAATAATAATAATAATAATAATAATAATTAATATTATTTAATTTTCTTTTAAATAGGTGGAAATGGAAATGTAGCCATTTTTAATGTTTACATGACAATGAATACACATATTTTTAATATACTGGCATTTAATTTATACATAAACACTAAGGTATTTTAAGTTTTACATAGATATAGCCAATTTTTATATAACTATTAACAATAACATGATAATGAATACACATATATTTCAAAAGGCCAACATTGACTGATAGATACATAGACACTAAGGTGTTAAGTTATGCACAGTTCACAGTAGTCTGTACGTGCTGTATTGGTAAACAAATCATCCAATGTTTCACAACATGTCGTAATTACTGTAGCGTTATTCAACTTCAGGAAGATTGGCCAATCACAATGTGGTGGTTATCAGCCAGCTCAAAGGTCACACACTCTTCACAAGTTTATAGGTCGTAGCCGATTTGTCTCTTTTAGTCCGTCTATGCCACATTTGAGTCAATAACCGATAGTCAGATTATGCCAGGATTATATTGCATTCCTGTTTGTCATGCTGAAAATAAATCCTGTCCCATAACAATCAGTTTGGGCAGGTTAAAAATGTCCAAGGTAGATAACCCAGGGATTATCCTTGCATCAGGGATGGGAGGAAGTCTCCACCATGACCTGCTGACCTTGAGATGGGTCTGTGATGTCATGGCTCCCTATTGTTGTCAACTGATCCCCTGTTGGGTCCACTATTGGCTGAGGTCATTCTAGGATTAGTTCAGTGTGTCACATGTTAGGACATTGAAAAGTAGGTAATCTGGTCCCGAGATTACGAAACATTTCCAGTATGATATCATGCTCAAGCTCAAATTTTGTGTGGGGATTTCTGAACTAAACTTTAAGTTTAACATGAACTGAAATCGTACTTAAAAATTATTATTTTTTAAATTTCAAATCCTGATATGATCTTCGTCACAAATTTGTGAAAGATTCCCTCAGCGACGTTAAACTCCATATTCACTCCCGATATGATCTAACAATTCTAAGGTAACATGTGATGATACTCATGAACATCTCTACGATCAACATTTTTCTTTCTTTAAAATATTTCTGTTCAAAATAAGCTATTGTTAAACCACACCAAACTGTAAATTGCCTGTTTTGATATATCTAGGGAGCCATATAAATGTTTTATGTATATGATAATATCTGGCATTTCTGACAGCCATTGAAATGGAGGACCGTGCCAATCCTGTGATTCAAATACGAATTATTCTATTGCGAATCTAAGTAGGAGCATCTTAAATTACACCTGGCTACATTCATGTGTTTCATTTTTTATAATACTCACAAATATTATCTACATTGAAATCTTTAGCATTTACTGCAATACTTATATCATGGTTAGAGTAGTAAGGGCTATAACTTGAATTTAATTTTAGATGTAATACCACCCTCATTTTTATTTTTATGTTGGTGTTATGCAGTGTGTTATCTCTGCCAAATAGAATTCTTCAAGCAGACATATCTGACAATTTCATATGTCAAAATCTTCTTCTTTTTCTGAGGTAACTAAGTAAAACATGGTTACAGGAGATTGCAATCTTTTTTGCAATCTTTTTCAGTTGGAAATGGCTGAGTAAAATAGTGTGTTTTTTCCTGCCAGAGATATCTATAGGTATCTTGTGTCATCTCAACCATCCTACAATCCAATGTGGAGAAAGGGTTTTTATTCTTTTTCATGACAATCCACGCTCTGTTGCCTGATCCACGTCTCTCGGACACCTACTGATGCTCCCAGCGGGGACAAGGTTAACATGTTTACAACCAACCAACAAACAAAAAAATGTTTCTTCCATAATCGTTCTCAGCTAGACATTCTTGTTATTACTGCATTTCTAGGTTGACATTTCTTAGCACAGCAGAACACATCAGGTAATCCAACATAAGGAAAACGGTTTGTGAGCACCATTCTTCAAATGCCTGTAGAACTTTGATGTGTAAGTCAAGCCCCTGTGGTCAATTGGAAGACAAACATTTGATCTCATGACTAACCATCAATCTGTGTCAAGTGTTGTGTTTGTCAGACATTGTAATGATGTCTAGATGTTCCCTGTGAGGAGCCTGGCACTGCAAGGAGCTGGAGACTGGGGCTCATTGTCTGGGATAATGTCGCTGGGATTAGCAGCAGGGTCTACGGGGATGGGGATATTTGTGGGGATGGGGACAAATATCGGGAGTGCCCTCTGGTCAGTATGGATCAAGGAAACAATAGTTCTTGGGCATTGTCTTGCGGCCAGGATGGGTCAAGGCCTTCGGTATTTAGAATGTGTGTTAAAATATTGCCTGTAATTATTAGGGTGCTGGGGGTGCCTATTCTGGAAACATTCTTTTGGTTGTATGACAATCTTAAAGATTCGTATAGCAGGGCTATGATCATGTCACGCACGTTCTTAGGCAAAGAAAATCATAAAAATATTTCGAGAATAGGTCCCCTAGTCTTCAGTATTTCCTGTTGTGTAAATACCTGGACCGAGAGTAGGCCATCATTTTAAAATATGGTAATATTGCAGTATTATTCGCATGTTTCAAATACAGATTAGAAAATTTGTGAAAATTACGGACAACCAAATGGTTCTATTCACAGTATACCAATAGGTAAAATCGGTATATGAATTTCTTCAATCATGTTCTCTCTGAGACTATGACTAGTCTATTAGACTACTAAACATTTTTTCTTTCTTAGCGCCATGCAGTGAATAATGTTTGAAATATCGACAAAGAACACATTATTATAAGCAAGTCTAGATCTTTTGAGAGGGTAAAGCATTTCAATGACTCTTCATATAAATATAATACCAATCAATTTATTTATTTTTAAACTATTTACTTTCATGTTCAGCAACTATGGCTATTCTATTAGGCTACAGATGACTCTTATTCTCTTAACACCATGAAGTGGATAATATCTGCTTGAAAATTACTTAAGCACATTAAAGTATGTGGGAACATGGATCTGTTGAGTCGTTCAGGATTTATTTCGGGATCTGGTTCAATGGTTTTAGAACGTGAAGTACCATAAACAATGACATTCAAGGAAAAGCTTTGTATCCATTAATTTGAGTCTGGAAAATGTGAGAAAATCCATAAAACTATGAAGTGTGAAAGTAAATAGATCCAAAGTCGTGCTCTTTGAGAGAAATCGTCTTATTTCACCGAGACAGCCTGGTGAAATTAGCCGTATTTGTAAATGATTACCATGACAATGATAGTTGCTTCTGAGTGCAGACATTAGTCTTCATACAGGAGGTGTCCAGTGACTGTTGCTGTGGTTTCAGTTACTATTGCTGTGGTTTCAGTGTAGTGGGAACAGTCAAGGAGATGCGCTGCCTCAATGATCATTCCATGACCAGATCAAAAGCATTGTGATAGCTGCTCAGTGAGGGGCATTTGCATGAAGCGTTGAAATGTCCATCTGTATATATATAAATGCCGGAAATATATAGGTTACACATATTTTGTATTCTAAAGTCGTTTATTATCTTCATCGTTACAGTTAATTATTTTTGTCGGGTTTTTAAAAATAAGTGTTATTTACATCATTGTTGATAGGCAATTTTCATGGATATTAGCAATGGCTTTATGAAAGGTTTGTGAAATGGGAACTAGACATAGTAGAGATGTTTTCTTGGTATGTAAAAGTGTAAGGAAACTGAATATCTTGTACCTTGTTCCTCCATGTTATATGGTGATTGATACCCTTTGTCCACTGATGGCAGTGTCAGTTTAATGATGACAGGGATCGGTAGGTATCAGTGATCAAGGAAATAGTCCAGTTGATTGAAATTGTTTGTATGTAAATCTTGTCTCTGAGATACTGTCGCCAATTGTTAATTCATTGTGTATTTATGGGATCATGCTGTCATGACCTTTCAACTGTTCTGGCAATGTTTATGTGAAATTGTGTATACAGTACTACTTCAGTGGTCTGGATTTGTTTACATTTAACTGTCAGCTTTTCCACCAATCATTGTTACATATTGCTGAACGATTCTCTTAGCATAATAATTTACTCTTAATTTTTAACATTGATCAAATTATGGCAAAGATCATGATAATTCTGTGAGGTTTGGAAAATAGCTCTACAGTGCACATTTGATACCTGTTTTATGTGCAATAATTACAAATTGAAATAAAAATAAATATTGTCTTGTATTCCTGCTGTGACATAAAGCACTTAATTTATTCATTCAGATAAAAAGTAATAAAATCAGTTGAACATAAAAGGATCCTGTTTTCAGCATATCAATATTATCATGATTAATTTAATTAAACAACACATACAAAAACATGTAGTTGGAACGGCTTTATAGATATTTGACGGTAAATATGTATACAAGTTTTCGAGTCAAAGATCAAGTTTTCGCTGCCAAGGTTAATTCCACCTTGCTCATATAATCAGCTCTGTTATAACAAATGTTGCTGCTCCCTTGAAAGTGTTACACAAGATCTGGAGTAACTAGTCTTAGCTCAGTGAAAGTGTTACACAAGATCTGGAGTAACTAGCCTTAGCTTAGTGGGCGGGCAGTGTACAGTCAAAACTGTTTAACACTAACATTAATTGCACAAATTTTCATTTTTTTTTTTTCCAAAACCTTTTTTAATGTATCAGGAATCTGTTAACGATTTGATAAATATTAATTGTGTGCGAGATTTGCTAAAAACCTGATTGTTGTAGACTCGCGCTCTGTTGTTATCTAACCACCTATTGATCTAATCCATGGTGAAAATGTTTAGGTCTGTTATAAATTAATTGGGATTTTCTGTTAATGGAGAAGGTACGCTTTTTGATGCAATTTATTTCCAATTTTCAGATTGTTTCCATCTTTATCATGTTTATCATGTAATTGGTATTTTTATAGGTTATAAACATCCTGACCTCATGATACACTGTGTACGGTTTATCTGTCGGTGAAAACAATTATTGGAGATATGGATGTTCCTGGTAATATGTACATGCAATGATCAAAGTTTGGCTGACGCTTATCTTAAAGCTAAATTGATGCTTAGCAATGTTAAAATGTAAAAATAAAGATTAATTAACACTCACTACTTAGCAATTAACCTAAAAAAAAGGGGGTTTCTTATCATATCTGTAATTAATCATGTTAATAGAGAAATAATAACGGTTACCATTCCTGCCAGTGAAAATAATTTAGTAATTTTTCACAAAATGTAGCTATTTTCATCTTAAATGCTGTCATTTATTACAGGTATTAGAATTATGCATTATTACCATAATTCAATGTACTTTTTTCTTCATAAAATAATGTAATTTATTGTCATTATCAGTAAACTGCTCTCTGTCTTAATTAGATGACTCATGACTGTTGTGGTTTCTATTTTATAAATCATATATGGCCTAATTATCATTGTGCTACTGGTTTATAATGGTTATAAATTGTGTTTCCAATTTAACCCAAAAATAATCTGATAAAAAATAATTGTAAAATATATCATTAACAATAAATGTATGATTTTTAATGCATGACATATGGTGAATTGAAACAAGACATAAACACAGACATGACATGTGGAATGTGTGTTTCTTCAAGCAAGATGACGTGTGTACTCGGCGTGTTCACAATACCTTGTGCCTGAAGCACTGTAGGCAGATAGTATGGATGATGTACTCGGATGACACGTACATGCCAGACCGTCAGGGTCAAGTGAAAAGTCATTAAAGTTCACCATAGGCACTCTGATTTTTATCTGCTTGAGATAGTTCAGTTGACAGTTGTCAACGTGAGAAATGAAAAGGAGACAGTGATAGAAATTAACTTTAAAATTTACTAACAAAAAAGAGTGATACAAATAACAAATGTTTTGAATTTCTAATAGCCCTCAGGATACCTTTAATATTGGGATAAATGGCCCAGGCTAGCGAGCTAGTGCTAATTTCGATTACTGGGAGATAAAAAAGAAAAACTAACTACATTGTGGAGTAAAAGATTCTGATGATGACATTGTCAGTATTTTACTGATGAAACATCGACTGAATTAGGATTTTATGAAATATACGTCATAGGGAAGCACTATAGACACGGTAATAACATGTAGAGCAAGAATGCCTGTGACGTCATATTACTGACGTCACACATATGTACTGCGTGCCTCCCATGACTCCTAATTTAACGTGCTATTTTTTGTGTATTGTTAAATATATTTGACTTTAATTTTAAGGTTCTTTTAAGACCAGTATTCAGTACTCATAGCATAAGACCTGGACCCGAGATTACAAAACTTTCTGAACATGAAATCGTACTCAGAATGTTTTGTATTCTCGGGTCCAGGGCCTGAGATTACGAAACTCAACTCAGAATTTTGTTCATAAAACGTCATGTGACGTGTTAACCCTAGACTCACAGCATACTCAGGCTATGACGTCACATGAAATTCTTAGTACGATTTCATGCTCAAGCTGAGATTTTATATAGGGATTTGTGAGCATGAATTCATACTTAGAAAGGTTTCATAATCTTGGGGTTAGTATTCAGGACTCGTAGCCTAAGACAACATAATTACCTTGCTTTGCAGAATGTATGAACAATTTCATGTATATTCCAAAGTTTGCTTGGATATTTTTTGTACAATTTTGGATTCGACATTTTTTGTACAATTTTGGATTCCATAGTTGATAGATCGGAGTACTTCATAATCGCTAAAGCTAAAGTAAAGGTCACTTTAGATAAAGCAATTTTATACAGGAGTGGGCTGGAAGCATATATAGTTAATATTTTCAGACCACGTGCAATTCACTGTCAGACAGTGGACTAGCGCACTAAAAGTCACATGTGATGTAGCGAATAGCGAGTCTGCCTCATAACCAGGAGGTCCCAGGTTCGAGCCTAGCTCATGCCATTGTGTAGCACTCTTGAGCTTAGATCCACACTGCTCCAGTCCACCCAACTGTGAATGGGTACCCGGTAGGAAGAGATGGAATTGTGAATGTAAACCTTCTAATGCCTTAACCGGGAGCTTGGGTTGTATACTCCCCAGGGTGTTGAGAAGGTGAAATGAGTGCACATTGATCCATTGACCAGGGTACTAATGTAGTGCTATAGTATGAGCATGCGTCTGAAGCATGGATTTAACACAAAATAAATGTTCACATTGTTATTATTACTAACCGTGTGGTATTGTTTGTTGCAGGTAGTCGAGACGTGGACGGCAAGGCTGTGATCTTCATCTTCACCGGCAGCTCAATCTGGCATAATAGACAAGTGATCAGCACCGAGCTTGCACGCCTTCTTATGTATTATTACTCTGTGCCTAGGTGAGAACACAAGTTTTCTTGTAATTAGTATATTCCATAGCAGCCTGGGCAGCCTTTCATGAAACTCTCATATCTATGCAAGGATACCACAGTGCTCTCGTGGCGATGAGGGTATCGTTTCTTGAAGCTCTCATATCTATGCAAGGATACCACAGTGCTCTCGTGGTGATGAGGGTAGCGTTTCTTGAAGCTCTCATATCTAATACAAGAGCACCATGATCTCATAGTGGATATACGAGCTTCGAGAAACGATACCAGACACTTATGAGAGTGCTATGGTTTCATAATAGATAGGAGGGCTTCCTGAATTGATGCCATGACACTCACTGGCTTGTGGATTTCTACCTTTGTTGCAAATATTGCCTTCTACCATATAATTCCTGAAATATCAAAACGCTGTATAAAACGGCAAATCACCCTGTTATGAAGTCCATGTACCTACTAATAAGACAATGTACCTACTAATAAGACCATGTACCTACTAATAAGACCATAGCGGTCTTGTCATTCATGTACTGGAGGTTTGTAGTCTCATACTAGTGGATAAGAGAGCTTCAAAACCTTGAAATTTAAACTGTTAGGATTTTACTGTCACTTCAATTAGTTCTTGGCAATGTTAATGACATTTTCTAAATTAATATTTTATGTGCACTTCGTGAAGATTTAAATGAGAATGTACCAGAGTATGATCATCTGCAGGTCTCATGGAATGAATGAATTTATGCTTTACATCGCAGCGCGAATTTTTCACCCATAGGTGATGAGTAGGTCGCATGGTAATATATGTAATAGTATAACATTGTACAGTAAACTCCCTTGTTGCATTTTCACATGGTAATAATGTAGCCATTGTAACAGCAATGCTGCAGTTTCTCAAAAACGATAAACAAATTACCATGAGACCACCATATTAATTTGGAAATATTCACGCACACCAAACTTGCCCATGTCGACAGGCATGGGAAGTTTCTGCAGATCAGCGGAATTGCGCTGATTTATTTATCGAAGGGTGGATTTATTTACCCGAGACTTGGCTTGAGGGCCTGCAGCCCAGGCTTATTTTCCATTGAAATCACAATTGTCTGTTTCCGTGCTATGGTTTAAAAATATTGGTTTATTAAATATGTTGCCATGCTAATGACATAACACATACATATTGTACTTGCAGGAGGGAAGCTGTTAGTAATGGCATTCCTCTCATAGCTGACATCCGCGGTGCTACGTCCTCCATGATCAACACACTACTAGAATCTATCTACATCTTTCAAGTGAGTGCCTTATACCATGTATACTCTTCGTCATGATGCACTGTGGAGGATATATTAAATTATTAAAAACATTGCTATGGGTACACTGTGCTTTTTATGATATCTCTCTTATTCATGTTAATGCCCTATCTTCTACATTGATGGCAAATGAGATTTCCATGGTTGTTTTTTGCTCTTGTTTACTTCATAAGGTTTCTAAAATCAATATTATATAATTAATTTTCTATCTTTCCACCATCAATATTTGCAAAAGTTGCCTTTCCGATGCGATCATCATGTGATGCGCTGTTATCATCCTTGGTCTGTCGGTACCAGCCGGTGCTCACAGGTTTACTGCAACATTCAGCGATACTGATATGGCAGGAGGAAGCCATGATATTAGTGAACAAATCTTGAAAGTAGCTCTAAACCCCAATTTAACATCATGATTTGTTAAATTGGTGTTTAGAGCTACTTTCAAGATTTTTATATATGACATATTTTTAATTTTTAATTTTTTTTAATTAAATAAAAATGTAATTGGTTGCTGTACTATGTAACACTGACAGGTCGCTCATTTTTATTTTCGTGTTTATTATTTCAGGACAACATTCCAAATGGTATATCCTTAGTTCATCTATTGGCTGACAAAGCTACACAATCTCTGGTCCTTAAGTCACCTGTCTATGATTCTCATGCTAGCTTTAAGGTGAGTCATTACTCCTCGAAGTACACCCATACTTAAATAGCTCACTGATAATGAATGCAATTATATAATAACAAAGCGGTAGAGAGAGAGAGAGAGAGAGAGAGATAGAGAGAGAGAGAGAGAGAGTACATGGAGAGAATAAGAGAGGAGAGAGAGAAGGAGGAGCAAGAGGGGAAAAAAATATTAATGGAAATGTTCAAAAAAAAAAATTTTTATTTGAAGTTGAACAAGTTCAGAGTTGTTTGATATTATTGGACATAGTTAAAGTAAATTTACATAAGGCCAGATTTAGGAAGGCAAGCAATTAGTTTAGTCAAACAAGCAGAATTATGCCAGAAGATATAAGCAGGGAGGTAGTTGGGGAAGATGGGTGTTTGGGAAGAATTTCGATCACTGTCATTCTAGCCAGTACGGTAATTTGTTCCGTTTCAATTCAACATCACAAGAAATTCAAGACGGCGTCTGCTCTCTATGTTTTTCAGCTGGATCTTCTGCTCTCCAAATACCTGCTTGATCGCTTCATCAACCCCAATCAGCTTCCGTCTGCTCTCGACGGCTACTTCAACTACAACCACGACGAGTGGGTCCGATTCCGTATGGTACGTTTACCCGACTCGTTCCTCATGTCCATCATTGTACTCCTATGTTCCTGGAACATCTGGGAATACATACATCACCGTGAATGAAGCATGGAGTTTTTACATCCAGTCAAGCCAGGGTGGTCCGTCTCATCTACGCTCGTTGTACAAATGGGTGACGGTTTCCACTGCAATGTAGCTCACTCACTCACTCACTGTCATCCATGTGAAGCCCTAATGGATTGAAGCCATTAATTGTATAATGTATTCATTTTTTCTTCTTTTTTTTTCATTAGTTTCATTTCTTTTTATAATAATTCTTTAAATTTAAAAAAAATTATATTTCTATATCTGTACTGAATTTGTACTCATTAGCAGTGTTCGAAATAGAGCCCGTCTGCACGCCTGCGACAGGGTATTTTCAGCGAGGACTGGTAACGTTTTATTCTTGCACGCCTGCATGTCATGTTACTTTTTGTTTGTTTTTCAAGATGTATATCATCGATCACTGGCCAACATGTATG
>JAUTBV010123572.1:0-12840 GCA_032361325.1 Lepetodrilus fucensis
AATCTAGAAAGCGACTCCAAACACCAATTTAAAATATATAAAAATCATCGACTCCTTCGGCTATCTGTCTTGTAATGGCCCCTTTCTGTGACGCATGCTTTGTAGTTTTGTTTTGGTTAGTCGGTGCATATACTCAACTTATACCAGGTACAAAAGGACGCGCAGGTTCAGTAGAAGTTCGTCTACAGAGCCTACACACACATCAATTATGGACGCTTTCAGATAACATGCTTTTACACTATCGCAGGTGAATAATCGACAATTATGGACAATGTAGGGAAGTGATTTCCTGGCGCCTCTGATGTGCCAGAACATAACTTATATGATGCTAATTATTAGCACTATTAGGGTTAATCGGGGTGCTCAGGAGACAAGGTACGGCTAATAGGCTTGACTTCTTTGGATAAACCTCGTCTCGTTGAGACCTCTGTGAAGGTTATTATGTTATGGACATGCGCCACGTTTCAAGATGAAGCTATTTTATCTACTACCATGCATGACTACAAGACCATAATAGCGCCGTCGTAGCGATCTGTTATGCATGGCGATTGCATGAACGAGAGCGATATTGTCTTACAGAGCGGATATGAGAGCTTCGAGAAACGCTACCCAGACTGGCAAGTGGCAAGTTATAACGAGGATCCAAAGGAGTTCTATAGTTGAACAGTGCCTGGAACCGTATACATTGGACATTTTTTCTTGATTAAAATAATATATAGTTAAATTGATAGTCCAAACAGTCTCAGAGGGTGAACATATAACTAATATAAATATAAATGATATCGATTTGTATTATATTTACTAATACTTTAATCTCTTGTTCTCCAGAACTTAGTGCTCTATAGCTGTTCTTTCTATACTTTCTGTCTGACGCATGCGCAGTTACCAATGATCAACATCGCACAGTGTAACTGCGCATGCGTCGGACAGAAAGTACAGAAAGAACAGCTAGAAAGGAGCAGTACCCTGCTCTAGGATGATAGTTTGAATATAAGTATATTTGGTTAAGAACAAGGTGTGCTACAGATTACCAATAAAGTATTTTGGACCTTAATTCATTTTGTTGAGAATATATTGATGATGGCCGCTAGACTTCTAGTTTATAGTGTTACAATTGGACTGACAGTGGTCCTATACAACGTATAATTGTCCTACTACAATCTCCGTCTGATCCTAAAGGTTGTAATAGTTTCACAACATGTCAGCCCCTCGCTGCTCACCAGTAAGTCAATACCTATTACAGACATTGTAAAAACGGATTAAAATGCTTGCAAGCCACGGAAATGAAACAATTCTGTTTCGATTTCCACTTGGTTCGAGCTCTTTAAGTGAACAATGACAGAAACAATTATGACCGTTCAGACTTTTGGGTCCATGTCTATAGTTAGACGAAACAGGAAGCATTGAACTGTACGTGCCGCCCAATTGTATCGTTATTAAGACCCGCCCGTAACCATGCCAACTATATTTAAATGATTGAAAGTAAATATACCAACATATGCTGTACAATGGTGCACGTTAAACGTGAACAATGGTATGAAACGCATGTTGCATATTCCGCTTAGTTAGGTTAGTGGGATTTTATAATGTAATTATTGTTTGACATAACGACAATAATCGATATCATCATGTAATAACTATATGGCAGTGTACATGCATTACTCTGCATCGTGAAATACGAAGGATTGTAACGTAACACATGTCGGTGGTCGTTTTCAATCCTTGCCACCAATCTGATACAAATCCTGTACATGAGATATTTGGGGGGATGTTCAAAGGACGACAAAAACCTATGTTTTCAATATGGCTCTAGATGGTTAGGCAATTAAAATTGTAATTACATTGAATAACTAATATAGCAAAACAATAAACAGTATCAGTGAGACATGAGGACTACGCATCTTCATGGTTGACTAAAGTTCGTGTTTCTATGCAATGTAAAATAGTATGTATTCCATTATTCTTAACGGTAGTATATAATTATGTCCAGGTAATAATTCGCTTTGCCATTAAATAGGTCAACTAATAACTGCTATTGTAATGCATGTAAACGATATCTGGTTCTCGTCAAATGAAATCCGGCTAACTAAACTAAACGGAACGCTCGATAACGTTGCACATCGATCATTCAACAAAACAAACACGTTCAAACTAAAAGAAAATATAATTATACCCCCTAAAATAATTGATCATCTCGTATAACAATCACGTCGCTAAAGTAAAAAACAAGAATATGTCAGGTAGGGTCGAACACCTTTGATAGGCTGTTCTATGGGTTAATGGGAAACATCAATAGAATTAATCTTCTTTTACCGGCGGTAGGAAAAACGTATACCACGGACAGTATTTGTCCATCAAAGTTGTGGCAGATAACAGACGGTGGCGGATAAAGAGTAGGTTTCCTGTTGGACTGTGCAGGGTAAATGGCTGGAGTAGTACGGAGTGTTCTGACACGTTCTGACATTAATGTTCTAGTCTGTAGTGTTCTGACATTAATGTTCTAGTCTGTAGTGTTCTGACAATGAATATTGCTGTTCTGCATTATATGACTGGACTTTTAAGATCACTTGTACATAGATTAGATCCATTGGAATGACCGGGGCACATTCTAAGATGGTAATAACTGGGGCACATTCCAAGATGGTAATAACTGGGGCACATTCTAAGATGGTAATAACTGCGGCACATTCTAAGATGGTAACTTAAACTGGGGCACATTCAAAGATGGTACTAACTGGGGCACATTCTAAGATTGTAATAACTGTCACATATTTCTAAGAATGGTAATAATTGGGGTACCTTACACGATGGTTGAATACTATATTTAACAAAATAATAAAAACAATAATTAATAATTAATAATTAATAATAATAATAATAATAATAATAATAATAATAATAATAATAATGTTATGCAATACTTTCTACTTATAATCCCACTTTTCTGACAGAATAGGTCTGACCATAGATTATAAAGAATATAATCTATGGTCTGACTGCGTGATGTCCGATCAGTATCTTTCCTCGACGTCAACTAGCGTGACAACGTCATATTTACGTTGTAGTATATGTGTGGTCAATACTTTATAATGCCCCCAAGCATTATGTCGTGTTATGTACAGATATATCATATTAAAAAGTTGAGCATGACCTTGCCCAATAAGCCTATACTTACTTGTTTCATGAATAATTTGTCAGTCAGAGTACTTAGAATTATTTACGTACTCCATAATAGACCTATATATTACGTGTCTGTCCCTCATTTATTAATATTGCATGTCAAGTATCCATTAAAGAATGGACGCTCATCGGGAAACATAGTAACGCTTATTACGATCAATGTCGGTCGATGGTCGATATTTGAAGAAGTAAACCTATAGTAAACATACTTCAGGTAAAACCAAGCAATTTGCGGTTGTGTTATACCACTCTACCGCATTTATTGCCATTGTTACACTCAAACATGTCCAATAAACCGTATCACCGTTTAACGCTTTTGCTGCGATATTCTTACGCGATCATAAGACATACACCAGTCGATGAGACCTAGCGACTGCGCTCTTGAACCGTGCTGGAACCACACACCAATATCGCGGCAGACGACAATTACTTGGAAGCAGACGATAACAATAAGACGCCGAGGTGAGATCGTTCGAAGTCCGTGGTTCCAGTCAATGGTTTTGCTTATTCAGTGGTCATCAAGCATTGTTATCGGCCGAATGACCCGTCAGGAATGGTCAGATCAAAGGTTATTAATAGAAATAGCAGACGGGAAATACAGAAAGGGCGTGGTACTGTGTTATTAATGGTTGCTTGTCGATGATTGCTTGTCGATATTTGCAGTCTCCGTGAGGTCGAGAAGCTACACTAGACAGTCTATACTGTATTATCAAATTTGGGGGTAGTTGTTTTTGTAAGCATGCATACATATAATAATGGTTGTTTGTGGTATAAATTGATACTTGAAAATTGATGTACTGTAGCCTATGCTCAAAAGTACTAGTATTCATCCATGCATGTGCTTATGAAATTTGGAGTACCATTATTATTGAGTAATGAAGAAATAGATTAATACGCTCGTATACAAACCTTCTCCTATCAATTATGCTAGTAGGAACAAACGAAAACACACATGATTAGGGAATAGAAAATCTTGACATACAATGATATATACATGTAGCCTGTGTGAACAAATAGGGACCATTACAATTTAATGTCGATACTGACATGTGTCGCTTTAATATTGCACATTCCCAATATTTGCAATTATTAATTTTGCCATGCAGATATACGGACCTGACTGCATCGAATTTATTTAAGAAAATAATAATAAATGTCAGTTAAAAATTAATATGCTTACTATCGATTGAAAACTCAGATCTATACTTTCGCTAATAGTACGGAGGTCCAACAGTTTCAGGTAACGCTAACGATGCTTACAAAGTACGGTGTATACATTGGTCACCATGCTAACTAAACAAATGAAGTGCTTGATATTGAATTAGGTGCCTATTAAGAACCACCGTCAACAAAGCGTTACTGGCACCCCAGGAGTACCGAGTCCACGGACACCAATTGTCAGCTGACACAACAGAAAGCGGATCCCATGAGTCAGTTTACTGTGCTGACCATAGACTGGTCAGATACTGACCATACCGACCAGCCTCTAGATATTGATAATTAAAGCAAGAGCGATTGTTCAGACACAGTTGCTATAATGAATCTAATATAGCCATTGGACAAAAGGACCAGTGGACTTTGAACTGGATCCGGATGTCCACCTGATGCCTATTCTAGGCATGTCCTTCACGAAACGGTCGTACTTTAGTCATGGCGTAAGTGAAAGCCATGGTTTTAGTATAGCAGGAAATGACGTAATCTTCAGTTTAAGCCCGGAGGAACGTACGTCCTTTTCGTAAAACGCAGCCCAAGTATTTGCATTCAGTTCCAATAATGGCAATTTAATATCTGTTTCTCTGTCTTTATGAACAGTAGGACATATATATGCTTGGGCTCAGGTATACAATGCCATGTAGTTCAGACAATATAGTAACTATACTATCTATTTCCAACGAGACTAATATAAGCAGGTTTTAGCTTGTCGGTAGATGGTTGGTAATAAAAATGACTTACTTTATAAAAATAAAATACAAATAAGTTCATGCAAATTGGTCCTAGAGAACATGAGTGTAGTAGATACTATAATCTATAAAGTCAACTGACTAATGTAAGGTTGTCCGTCAACGATTTAAAAATACACGTTGTTAGACAATGTAATTCTGAACTATATTGATCAATCCAAAACGTTATATTCTCGCGTGCTCGCATGTACATCTGTCCTGCGCTAGCGCTGTTATTCCGGAGACCCAGTTTTAAACCATTAGCTCTTGGCGTCGAGAGTGATTACTGTAATTTCGTGACACTACCCTGTGACTCATCGGGGTTATGGGGAAGGAGGTTTATGGAGGGTCAGAGAGGCAGCTCCATCCATTCCATAAGTCTGTTCACCTGTATTGATCACGCAGGTAGCAGCAATTAAGCGCGGCAGCACAGTAGCGCAGAGGTTTTTAATCCCATCAGTCGTTCACCTTTACTACTAAATTACCATACTTCCATACATCCAAGCACGCAGTTTACATTGTCTACCGTTTTCATCCCATCGATATAAAACGGAATTGGGTCCCGGTTCTATGAGGTAATAATTCACCTCACGGCTTGCCCTTGATCGGTCTTCAACCCCGATCGAGCATTTTACCAGACGGATACCGTTCGATGGCACCAATGGTTCCTGAGTAGGTCTTAAGACAGTTATAAGACAAGGTATCAATATTGCATCCTCTTCCGTGGTGTGCCACGTATCTACCCTATGGTAGTGCCCGTGGTAGTACCTGAGACTTACAGCATCAATGATATACGTAGGCAATTGCATGCGATACCGCTTTCGCTGACTTGGCAAATAATGGGTTTATTTATGGATTACGAGAATCGATCGCTGCCCTACATTATGTCTCAGACAATGAAGGTGTATTAGTGTCGCGTTTGTAAAAAGCATTCAGGTATCAGGGTAGTAACTGTTATTACTTGTGTACTCTTGCCGTCTTGGGTGCTGCATGTGTTGATTTTTTGCTGATTATTTGTAAATAAAGTTACTTTGTAAATGGGCTAGCTAGGATGCATCCTGTATTTTGGACTCATAGAAGAAGAAAATAAAGAAGCTTTATTTAACGGGTATATGTATAACAATGAACGTTAGAACTATTATTCCGACAAATAATCAACTTTAACAAGTTAATTATTAAATAACATTATAACTAGACTAAAGACCATACATACAAGTATGGAGTGGCACTATGGACATAGAAAATATTATTTCATTTCAATTACGGTATTACATGCTTGAATTCGTTATATACCATGTGCAATTTTATAAAAATAATTTACAATTACATATCAGAAACTTTGAATAAGAAATATCGATATTTCACATCTGCACATATTGTATAACAATGACAATGTGTACGTAGGGCAACTACTAGTATTGTATACCGTATATGCTTTTAGTATAGGACAATGCTTAAAGTAAACTGCCATCGCGTGCATTCGTCTTACACAAGAGACACAGCATAGACATTATGTAATCAATAGTTGATAGTAATCATGGTAATCAGTGGGCTTGTTCAATGCAATGACACAATCCATAACTGCGTTGTAAAATATTAATAAGTAAATTAGTAATGTATATTGAACGTGTACCATGGTGTACCATTGAAGAGATGTGTTTGTACAATGGAAGCGAACGATGGGAAGTGATGGAACATGGTACACTGTAGAGATTTGTGAATGTGAATGTGAAGATTCTATTTCTCTCCCACGCTCTCTCTCTATTTCTATTTCTCTCTCACGCGCTCTCTCTCTCCCCCTCTCTCTCCCCCTCTCTCTCCCTCTCTCTCTCTCTCTCTCTCTCACACACACACACACACACACACACACACACACACACACCCCTCCTCTTTGTATAACCCTTGAACTATATACGAATTACACCGAACTTTAGTGCTTATATTTACATCACAAATTCTTGACAATATCTAAATACCCCTATACATTCCATGAACTTTGACCTATCACAATATCCATTGAAGGTTTTCACAGACAACAGGCCCTCTGGCATTTCGCTGATCAGTGGCAGGGAGTCGTCTTCATTGGCCAGATTCATGGATCATGGTCGTCTTGGGTTGACCCAGACACCGTCCCAGAGTGACCTAAGGGTTCAGGGGTTATTTCATTACACATCCAGGTCATGCTGACCCAATGTCTTTGTTACCATCTCTCTCTCTCTCTCTCTCACACTCTCCCCCCCCCGCCCCCCCCCCCTTCCGGACTGGAACTTAATAACTTAATAGTGTTGGAACTGATTCTATAGTATAACTAGTATAGATAGATAGACGATATAGCCAGTCATAAATATGATGATATCTGATATGCCACATATATGATACCTATGTCTAAAAATAATCTTTATGTGTGTCGTGTACATATCTTTTCACCCTATAACTTTGCCATGAGGGGTGCGTCTTCAGACATGCATGTGCCATTTGTTTAGCTCTATCATATAACTAATTACATTCAGTGACACTTCTTTCATTACGAAATTGATAGGGTATTTTTCACACACTCGACTATTACACATACATGCATACTAGTAACCAGATATAGTGTAGAACCACATGAATCGTTGTAGATGCTATCATATCACTAGTACCACACCCTGAAGAGATTCTATGTCTATGAACATGGTGGAAGCTACGTATCTTTGAATTACAATAGTATGATACGTCTGACGTATTTTGACGTAAGTACCGGACCTATAGTTGGTTAGGTGATTTGGGATTTAAAGCCACTTTCAAAATTGTTTTCTCTCATATCATCGTTTGCATTAATACTTCTGAGACGACCAGTCCATGCTCTTATCTTTTTAATGCTGAGCGCAAAGCAGGGGAACAACAACTACAATCAATATACCTATAGTCATTGACCCAGAAATCTGTGTATACTACATACACGCATGTACCCAGTTACATGTCATGTCTGCTGACAGCGTGTGTTACCCACAGGATTCTGTTCCTCTTCGCTTTATGCGTTTCACACGATGGTTAGATCACTATCATGTATATCACTGTCTAGCCTGGTGAGAATTCATGTGAAATAAGATCATGCAATGTCGTAAGACGCTTGGCATTTAAAAACAGGACAACAATTGATTGAGTAGAAAAGAATAATTATTATTAAAAGTAAATTAATAGAAGTGTAACTTGAACAAACATGTACGGTCCGACATGTCCCCCCCCCCCCCCCTTTCCTTTCCAAATCCTCACACAAGCACGCGCGCACTGGGGATATACCTTTCAACGTGGAAAACCCTGCATAGTTATCTTTGTCATGTCTATAATACAATCAGTGTATCAACGCTTGCAGTTATAAGAAACCAACGATCCCTTCATACACATGAGAAGAGCGAAAACTGATATCTGACAATTAATGATTATTATACCGAAGATGTAAATTATCACTTTAAAAAAAACAAATTTCAAGAATGTCGTAACATATCAAATATATCTCTCACTATATTTTTAGTCTTTCTTTCTTCTCTCCCCATCTTTTCTTTCCATTCTCTTGAAGCGCTTTCAATTAGAGGTTTGTAATAACGTGTAACCTATCCATTTCATCTTGTTTAAACTAAAATATCAAATATAACATTTTGTTATGCAACATTTCCACTAAATGTAAACAGCAATGGATAAATACAAAGATTAAACGAAACTCGAAACCAATTATTCCCATGCTATATGCATGTTTTCGTCCACAGATCTCTAGAAATAAAGAAAAGTCGTGCTCTTGGGACGGAATCAATAATTCACAGAGCACTGTGTTACCATGTCCCTACTGAATAATAATTATTATTAATCTAATTTATCTCCATTGAAAGCTAAGAAGCGTATGCGTTGCGTGACACTTTTCATTTGTGTTTTTGTTAATTTGCTTATTGCTTGATAGACAATAAAAAGAGAATTCAGACTGGTGGTCCTGGCTTGTAGATGCACAGGGACTATCATTAAGGGTGCATTTGATATAGCATTTGGTACAAGGGAGGCAGCACGCTGGACTGACTATATTCTACGACTTGGTACTTTAAAAAAAGGTGAATGAGTGAATATGGAGTTTAACGGGAATCGTTCACCCATTACGACGATAAAAAAAAAATAAGAAAAAAAGGAAGAAACAGCAATACTCAAAATCACCATTTTCCTGTGAAATTAGTATACATTTATCGTATCATATCAGAGTATGATTAATATATTTATTTAACTGTCTCCTTTCTCTCTGAGAGTTCTGTTTCATGAAATATGTAGTGTTTTACATATTAAAGTAAAATATAAGATGATAATAAAAGTGAAGCGTATGGATGATCTTATTCACCCATTTCACAAATGCACGCATTTGAGCAGTAATTCTGGATATATGAGGTAATAATAATAATAATAATAACAATAACAATAATAATAATAATAATTATTATTATTTTTATAGATTTTTAAATAAGAATAATAAATGTTATTATTTTTTATTTAAAAAACTATATATATATTTAAAATAATTAAAATTAATAATAATAATAATAATACTTACACCATGTACGGTATCTCTCAAACTGCGCCTCAATACTCTCTGGCTTCCCGTGCGCCAGTTGCTGTTCTCGGACCCGCTGGTACGAGAGTACCCACATGCGCGTGCAGTGCTTAAACGTACCCTCGGTCCAGCTTTGCGAGAGCCTTCTGGCAGACGTCTTCCCGACGGTGGTATCCTCTGCATATTCATTCTCGCAACACAAGTTATCTCCCCTTTGGGTCTGTAATGGCGGCAACACCGGCATTTTTGCTTACTAAATAATATCACCTTCCTTACACCGGGGTTGATGAACACATTTCTTTAATACTCCATGGAATCTGAAATCAAAGAATTTATCATTTGTATGTGTGTTTTGTTGTTAAATATATGGAATTCGTAACGGTTATGCACTTTTATGAATTCTGAATGTAACAGGTGGCACGGCTGACGTAGACATACAGTTAATGAGTTATCAATATCAAATGTTTAAACCCACATGAACCCAGTACAGTGAGAAAACCACATGAACCCAGTACAGTGAGACAATAATTATTCACCGTATGACAGCATTGCACTCTGAATAGTAATGTCAACAGTTGACATTAAATCTTAAACCATGAAATCACGGATAGTACAAAGTAGCCTACTACATTACATTTTGAGTGTAACTTGGTAAAATGTATGCCCGTATACGTAGGCCTACATTAGGTTTACAGGGGTAAATAATTTAGCGTAACTTTGTAAATATACTAGTATATAAGGGAATAATGATATTAAATATAATATGTTTTTCTTCACATGTTGCATACATACCTTCATGTCCATTAACATTAAGGCTGATTAAGGCTTTAAAGCAGTCTATATGGTATACTTGGTTGGTATTTGCCTCTGTAGATACTACATTGACTATGATA
Organism: Lepetodrilus fucensis; assembly: GCA_032361325.1. Lineage (NCBI taxonomy): Eukaryota > Metazoa > Mollusca > Gastropoda > Lepetellida > Lepetodrilidae > Lepetodrilus > Lepetodrilus fucensis. Next base: position 10,581 of record JAUTBV010123572.1, read on the forward strand.
AACAAGACGAGGGTATGGAATGTTATTGGCGACAATAACATTAGCCTACAACCCGTATGCAGTTATCATGTGTACGCCAGGATCTAGCCAGATAACAATACACTTGATACTGTTAAATGCTTTCGTAATTTCATTCATTTAATGACTGGTCATGCCTGGTAGTATTATAACCCATGAATACAGACATACAAGGTATACTGTATGAACACTAAATATATATATTCATAAATATAATAATAATGATAATGATAATAATGATAATAATAATAATAATAATAATAATAATAATAATAATATTAATAATAATAATAATAATAATAATAATAATAATGAAGAAGAACAATGATAATGATGTTGTCGGTGATACAATGCTGATAATGTTTATAATTATGATGACAACGACGACAAGAACGATGATGATGATGATGATGATAATGCTAATGCTAATAATAGGGAATACTAATAGGGAATAATAATAATAATAATAATAATAGTAATAGTAATAGTTTACACGGCTCATATACAGGCCTCCAACCAATATGATTACACTGCATCTAATACTATAGTAGTGAGTGAGTGACGATTTAAACTTATGTCTATGTACAATAATATAGATATACACGTACATGCAGACTATGTAAGCCTACATACTATATATGCAATCACATACATATACTTACATTCTTCATGTCACTGTGCTTTGAACAACACACATTTTGAACACACACTAGATAACACCATAGATAACTTCATGTTGTTGAGATAGTGATAGACCTACTATGAGATACGACAGTTACACGACCAACGGTATAGGCCTGTGCAAATACCTACATGTATACATATATCTACATCCTGGGGTCACTCGGAGTAATAGATGATCATTCAGAGTGGTCACTACGCCACAGAACATACAGAACAAGATGACCAGTTGACCAGTTGACCGTATACAATACGGCCACTGACCTGCAGATTCAAACAACACAGAGCCAGAACGTACCTTCGTAAGTCTATGTTAACATGTTACACACCCATGTGACATGTGTACCCCTGATTCATTCATTCAAAATAACCGCCGTCTGGTGTCCCAGGATAGGATAGGCCGGTACGGATATAAATGTCACGTGACACGGTGTAAAATTACTTATGTTTAAGTCACGTGATGTAGATGCGCTCGGTTGATAAATGACAGTTATCTGTTCATGAATGTCAAATAACAAGTGTCCGGATGTAACTGTTTGAATCTGGCTGAAAGCGACTGTTGTAAATGTCTTGACATATATTTCTTCTTCACATTGTCTATGCCGTAATCCTTTTATACCTAATACCTCATCGGTAAAATACATTACTTGTCTTATATTTACCTCACCATTACAACTGCTCAGCATCGTTCAAGGTTTGATTCATAAGGTTCTAGGGAATAACAACGTAGCCTACATGTATATTTAGTTGAAATCACTCAAATTAACCTTGTAAAACTAATATTTTACAAATATTAGAACGAAATGTATGTATAGGTGTATAGTATATTTACTATGGTTACCATACAATTTTATTTATATAAAATAATCCCACATACAATACACGTACATTTCTGCTTTTTTGTATTAATACTTGTCCTTATTTAGGAAACAACAGTGATAAACTTATTTCCTGGTGATTATTTACCTGACATTCATTCCGTAATTCGTCGTGTTGTCTGTCTATTCGAGGAAATTACCTCGGACTATAGGCATTATAGTCTAATACTATTGTTAACATGCCAGCTATTGCTTTAAACACGAAACAAAGAACGGACTAAGTTCAAAGACAAATATGCATAGCGAAGATTAAGGTGATTGTAATGTAAGAATAGGTATAGGCACATCCGTCGAGGGCACTGGCCGTTAATACATGTAGGCTGCATTCCGACACAGGTCGCCTGAGGGTATTCCTAACTGTGTCACACCACTGCGTTGTACCTGTAGTGTTACCTGTAGTCTACTCCTCCTCTCTAGTGTGTGTGTGTGTGTGAGTGTATGTGTGTGTGTGTGTATGTGTGTGTGTGTGTGTGTATGTGTATATGTGTGTGTGTATGTGTATATATGTGTGTATGTGTGTGTGTGTGTGTGAGTGTGTGTGTCAGAGTGTGTGTGTATATGTGTGTGTGAGTGAGTGTGTGTGTGTGAGTGTGTGTGTGTGTGTGTGTGTGTGTGTGAGTGTGTGTGTGAGTGTGTGTGTGTGTGTTTGTGAGTGTATGTGTGTGAGTGTGAGTGAGAGTGAT
>JAUTBV010123583.1:0-12839 GCA_032361325.1 Lepetodrilus fucensis
GCCCCCGGGACGGGATTTGAACCTGGAACCTTTGGCTCCGAAGTCCAACACTCTACCACTGCGCTACATCCCGCCCCGACCTCGCATATAACAACCTCGCATAAACCGGACACTCACCTATAACGTACTGAATCTGAAGTCCCAGTCTCGTCTAACGCTAATTACGGCATGTGCGTATAACAAACTTCGCATATAACGGATAAAAATAGCCGGTCCCAATCAGTATGTTGTATGCGAGGTCGACTGTATTTTATTTTGGCTTTCACTTTCAATAGAGCTTCATTGTCATATCAATCAACAATGGCTACAATATACACAAACATGCAACAGTAGGACTGAAACAACACAATTAAAGAAGTTCATAATCCGAAATGACGATGATCGTCCATTGTGAGTAATGATGACAATTTGTCTTCTCTCATGATTTGAAAAAGCAATCAATATGAAGAATGATGCGCTTATCAATCGATATCCTTGAAGGATGTTTATACAAAATATATACATACGGTAACATGATTCTTAACTTGAAATCAATTATGAACAAAATGTTGAGATGTACATCTCCTGAATACATCAACATACAATAAATGTCATTAGTTGGAATCGGGGCCAAGTTGGAGTTTCATAGATAAAATAATAAATAAAATAGAACTTTCGGAACTATCGATAGTCAATCATACTATCGCCAATAGTTATCGACTGTTAAGATTGCTATCGATAGATTGACACACACTATCGCAATAGGTCGAGTTATCGTTACACCCCTAACACACACACATACACACACAATCCATTTACACCAATAATCCGTACTCCCATTTACACACCAATAATATACACAATGGCAGAATCAACGTTTCCCTCTCGCTCATCCCCCTCCTGCTGCACTGTCGTAACGTCAAACAAGACCGGAGTAGTAATACAGTCTATTGCCCAGGCCCATGATGAGGCCCGCGTTGCCGTGGCGATTGCCCCACCGAGTGGAGTACTGGACGGCGGGGATGGTCTCCGTGTTGACGGGAATGGGAGGCGGGAGAGACTTGAGCAAGTCGCCTGTCTTCAGGCTCCAGAACCTGGTGTAGCAATCCTGGCCAGCTGGAAGTCCAGATTGAGACGCAGTGTTAGCAATTCAGAAAATAATAAGGGGGTCATTCTCGATAGGCCCAATGTTTAATGAAGGTCAAACCTGTAATTTTCAGAGGGTTCCACAGCAGGGTTTTGCAATTAACACTCGCCCGGGCCATTTCACCCAATGCTAAAGGTATCCTAAGTGAGTAGGAATTCATGTTTTTTTGTAAACATTTGTTATTTGTATGATTATTTGGGCAAGTACGTTTTAAAGTTAGTTATTATCCCTGCACTGACCACCAGGACCCCCTTTAATTCGAACACTTGAGCAATTAATATTCACATATATTGGGAGTCATTTGTAATTATGGGTCGAGAGATGCTTTCAAGATTATTTTGCTTGTAATTGTATGACGGCTTATCAGAGGACACCTACAACACTTGTAGCACTGAGTGTTGCAGTCAACCATTGGAGTCAACCATTGCAGTCAACCATTGCATTTAACTGTTGCAGTCAACCGTTGCATTTAACTGTTGCAGTCAACCGTTGCAGTCAACCGTTGCAGTCAACCAGTAAACCGTTGCAGTCAACCAGTCAACTGTTGCAGTCAACCGTTGCAGTCAACCAGTCAACTGTTGCAGTCAACTGTTGCAGTCAATCGTTGCAGTCAACTGTACTCACCTCCATACACGATCTGCTCCGTCTCGTCTATGTGCAGAGGGATTCGACTGTACCGGTTAACAAGACCGGAGTACTCAAAGCACCGGCGACGCATTCTGGTGTCCCACATCAACATCTGTTGTCAACAAATCCCATATGAAATAGGTGCATTGACATTTAAATATTTGGCAATGCCTCGGATTTTGCTTACTTTTATCAACTTGTAGGATAACAACAATATCAAGACACTCGATGGATATTCTCTATTTCAATGATACAGAATTAGATCCTATCAAGATCACGTCATAAATGTAACATTGGCGCACATTAATGCCCCACCCCAACCCCCACACAGAATATTCACATTCACAAGTACGTACTTTTCCTGAGATGTCGCTGGAGATGAGATAAGTGCCGTTGTTGACGATCTTCAATGCTGCGATACTATTGGAGTGACCCGTGTACGTCACGTGACGAGACCCGCGGGTTCGAAGGTCGTGACACATGACCACTCCATTCCGGCCTCCGCTGTATAAGAAGTTGCCGCTCTGCAAGGGGAATAACTCATCATGACGTAATAAAGTGAATTTTTTATATTTTTTATTATGATAATAATCAAGCTCCTAGACTCCTAGTAATAAAAGTTGAAAGATAGAAAATCACAAATTTGAAAACGAAAGTTGCTGTTCATATTTTTAGGGTAGGATTATTTTTTTATTATAGCCAAATGTTCGAACTATTAGAGGGTTTGAATTATTAGCGTAATTATGATATTGTGTAATAACTTGTGTAATTAGAAAATTATGATTTGAAAACAAAAGTTGATGTTCGTATTTTTAGGGTAGGATTATTTGTTATTATAGGTGTTCGAACTATTGTAATTATTAGCGTAATTATGGTATTGTGTAATTTACTTGCATTTTGAGCAAAGACTTGTACGAAGGGGTCGCTAGAACATGGGAGCTCCCACATGCGTCTCGTCTCCACGTCAATGAGCAGCGCCTTCTTCTCGCTGCCGATGCTGAACTGCTGCTTGGCGCGGTTCCACGCACACGACCAGGTCGCCCGTGACCCCAGGTTGAAGTCCACGCACTCGTCCGATGACCGCGTCTTGTCCAGGTTCCTGATGTACGCCAGACTGAAGGAATATCCTGAGTGGCACATCCTGGTGTACAACACATTGTTGTTACTTCCTTGCCCGGTGGCATTGCGGAGCGGGGCCCAGCAGAGGTTGGAGATCCAGGACTGGAGAGTCGTGGTGGACGATGCGTGTACGTTGACCGACAGCCTCGCGGAATCGTCGTCCATCCGAGGTCGCTCGGACAGCGGCAGCAGTTGCATCCGTTGCATAACGGTTCCCTTGAGTGACCACAGGACGAGGAGTTTGTCCTTGTCCACGGTTGAATCAATCACCTGCATGTGATCCAGACGCTCCTGATCGCCACGGGGGTCGTCAAAAACCTTCCAGGACCCCGCCGGATTGAGAGCGCGGACTCCCGACACCAACATGTGGTTGTTCAGCCACGTCCCGCCGATCTGACCTCTCTCGCGTTTCCGCAAAACCTGGAGGAGTCCGATATTATTTTTCATCCGATTCTGTGCGGAAGATGCCAGATAAGACAAGTCCTTCACCCTGGTTTTCTCTGCCGCGTCTTTCGCTATCGTTTCTTTGGTTATCACGTTGACACTGTTTGTGCTTTTCAGGATTTTGAAGTATTTCTTCTTTTCGGGATCATAGTAAAATCCTGGGATGTCTTGCACTGACGATTCCTGAGACGACGTCAATGATGATGATGATGATGATGATGATGATGATGATGATGATGCGCAAACATTTTTCCTGTTTTTTCGTTTATTCTTTCCCCTGGAACGTCTATTATTGTCATTTTGGTGAGTTTGCCCTACACAATGGCCGACATCAGGTTTATGCTTACTAGATTTTCCCTTATTGTTTCGGTGTTTTTTGGACTGTTCACTGTTACACGGACCACTCTGCCCATGTTTCCGCTTGCCACTTGGACACCTGCCGTCAGGAATATCACGGTTGACCGGCACCCGTTTCTTGGAGCGAGCCATCACTGCAGCAAAATCACAGATTCATCAACTGTATAAATAGAATTGAAAGATCTGGATCAATTATAATAATCATGATAATCGTGCAGTGATAATAGCAGGATATGTTTAAAACATTGTAGCACTTGAAATGGCACTGTGATGTATACTCCCCAGAAGGAAAGTATGGGCACACTGATCTATTGACCAGTAAGTAATGTAGCTCTACGAGAAAGAATTTGAACGTGGATTTTGTGCAATGTACGTACAGCTTATTAAATGAATTAATTGACACACTTTAGAATAATGGTGAAACAAATGGGTTTACTGTTCTAGACAGATTTTGAAACTAAGAGATCTGAACAAAATGTGGCAGGTACAAATATAGTGGGACTAGCTATATTATTGGTTATTAATGAATATGTTATAAATAAGAGATATTTAAAAAATAATCAATGTTTAATTGGAAAGATGTCCATTCAGTCTCCCATCTTTGTTGAGAAATAAAACATGAATTTTATTTCAATCAATTAAATAACCATACAAATTATTACTATTCCTGAATCCTGCCTGTTCAAAGCTGACCAAAATATCATTTTGAAGAAAATGTATTAAATCTACTGCCCATGATGAAGATCATCATCACTTTCTGTGTGCTTTCAAATGATGATTTTGAAAAATGAATCGAAACACATAAAACTTCAATTTCATCATTAATGACAAATTGCTATAAAAAGTTATGTACATTCGTCATGTTCATATGACAGCTAAGACTTTAGTACATAAGCTGACGGCAGTGTCACTGGGAATAGTAAGTAGAAATACAAATAGATCTAAATGTCATTTACAATAGTTGATGGAGACAGATTGTTTACAAAAATCACCATCTTCTCTGTAATCTGCGCAACAATGTTTGCAATCCGATTATCGTAGGAGATTTAATTTATTTTGACATGAATACAGGTGCATTACATCTAACAGCTAATGGGAACATAGGGAAATTTACATTTATTACATTACACAACACGGAAAAGCATAATTTCATAACATTTTCTAAATATTATCGCTTTAGTTTCACGTTTAGCGGCAGATAACAAATCTATTTCCTAATTATTACCTCCCCTACATCAATATGTTGCGCATGAGCAAGGCGCATTTTTCAAAAGATTTTCTGCAAGACAAATCGTTGTGATTTGTTTTCGGCCGTGTTTATGTTATTTAGATACACTAGTTTTAATAATATTATGTTTAACATGTTTAATATCTACTAAAATGTCGCAGGAGACAGAATTTTCCGATGAATGGGAACTGAGTAAGGAAAATGTGAAGCCTCGAAAAGAGGGACGAAGTGCATCGTCGTTGTCGTTTAGTTTCCAAAATCAAGATGACGTGACGAGGAAAATAAAAGAACAAAAACAGTACGTGAGCTATCCTTAGAAGAAGGCAAATGTGGAGATCACGGCTCCATCATTAGACCAATTTAGTTGACTATCGGTTGTAAACCGTAAATTGTATGCCACACACAATATTACCAGATTACTACCTACTTTTCTTTCACAAATAACATTACACTGACAACATTCAAGTCCATGCCAAAACCACTTTATTATTTCTTTGTATATTTTAGGTTGTTCGAAAGTGAACTACGAACATATTCAGGGACGGATCCACTTGATACATGGGACAGGTATTGTGCTGTTATTCAGTAAAGAAAGAAAAAGAAACATCTATGAATCCTGCAATTTGAGATTCATTAATACAACATTAATCATACAAGCCTCAATTTTCTATGATTAAATCATGAACATGGAACATTTAAATGTATCCCTACTCAAAATCTTAATATTTAGCCAATATTAATCATAATAAAACCAATATTGAACTACATTGACTGTAAGATGTGCTGTCATTTATCATACAGGTACATTCGCTGTAAGACATGTAAGACGTACTTTAATATTATCATACAGGTACATTCGCTGGACAGAAGAAGTTTACCCTAAGGGAGGTAAGGATGGCAAGCTGCGTGCACTTCTGGAGAACTGTATTGTCACGTTCAAGGGAGACGACAGATACAAGAATGATCCTCGATACATTGAAGCATGGTTAAAATTTGTAAGTGTGAGCTATGGCTACAACATGAGCACTAATTCAATCAATGTGTATGTGTGAACAATTCTTGTTGCAACATTAATTATATTAATCCTTGGTCTGTCAATACCAGCTGGTGCTCGAAAGTCTAATGCAACATTCAGTGCTACGGATGTTGTGGGTTTCCTCCTGCCCTAAACTGACAAGTTGTGATATACTGTAAATCCTAAAATTAATGCGTCACTAATTTAATGTGACCTCTAGATTTTAGACGTAAATGCGATACCAATAAATGCCATGTCTCCATACATGTTTTCCTCCAAGTCTTACCTTTAACACGCAGCAATTAAATGCGACAATACAGCGGTCGCATTTTTCGCATTAATATTCTGCTTGCATTAAATTTATGATTTACAGTATTTGGATTTTTAGAAATGGTTTTGAAAGAAATATTTCAAATTGTAGTTAATGCCTTTCATTGTAAAGATGCACAATAGTCCGTTATCTATCATATTGTTTTATAAGGATTGACTGCAATTTTTTAATGTTCATTACGGCATGAACATCAAAACTAATGTGAAAAGTGTATGAATCTACACAGTTTTCTGGTTTCACTGTACATAGATTTATTTGTTATGCCATTGATACATCAGAAATGCAAGAAAACAAATAAATTAAGGAGAAGGGAGGGAGGAAAATGTTCAAAACAAGTTTGACACAACTAGAGTGATCTCACCAATAGCATCTCATTTGTCTGAACATTTCATCGCATTTGTCTGAACATTTCACTTAGGACCCAGGAACCCGATGAAAGACATCTTCTGCTGTCACAAAGAGGTTGTTTGTCATTAGAGGGGAGTGAGAGAGAGAGAGAGCGAAAGAAAGAAAAAAGAGACAATCTAATCCTTTGGCATGTTTCTCTCATCAATAAATTGTTCGACACAGTTAAGCAGGTTTGTGTAAAATAAATTCTTTTTTTTTCAATTCACTTCACTTTTTATTGATTAATAAACAACCGATCACTTTCTGAGGCGGTGATGGCAAATGGAGTTGTTTTTGGTACTGATCTGCTCCAGAGAGATGAGACATCTATCAGTTTGTCCATAGTTTTGTTGTCCGTGTAGATCCTTTCATCATGTACATTCTGCAACTAGTGCCAAAAAATATTAATTAACTGCAACAGATTTGTACCAACAGATGTTTGCCACATGAAAACTAGGCCTAAATATGTTTGTAAGCAAAAACTACAAACTATTTAAAGTGCCGGCGTCTAATCTACAAAGGAGAGTGTTGCAGTACGAACCAGGTTTCTGTTGACTACCAATATGACTTCTTAACCTTCTGGATTTGTCATAAGCTTTGGGCATCTAAAGTTGCCTGTAGCAGTAAGTAGGTTAATTAAATGACACATACCTGATAATCTGTCACAACTTTGTTGACAATAGTGCTAATAAAAGACGACTAACAAATGATAATAACAAATAACAGTGACACTAAGAATTACAAACAACCCTAAGAAATTACAATTGACACTAAGAAATAACAAGGACAAATTAGTAACAGTAACAAATTACAATGACACTAACAAATAACGAGGATAAATGACAAATAATAACAAAGAACAATGACAGTGACAAATGACAATTTTGTTATGTTTTCTTCCATGTTATTTGGACTGTGACACAGCACTTTCTTCTGCGTCGGCACTCTACTTCTGTGTCGGCACTCTACTTCTGTGTCGGCACTCTACTTCTATATTGCAGGATTTTCCTGATATTCCCAATGATGTCACTGTGAGTGTTTGTCAAGGGTCATTATGAGAATTAAGAGAGTTGCATGACGGCCATATGACACAAGTGTCTTCTATTGATCTAGTGGATGCCGTCTATCTCGGTCTCCCTCTGTGTCTATCTCAGAGTGCGAAAGCATTTCTGTCTCTCGGAGTGCTAGATCATTGACGAAGTGGAATTTGTCACATCCGAGTTGACTTTTACAAAGTGATAAACCTGTTTTAAAATGCCAGATTCGTCATTCTCAACGAGGAGGGATTTGATGGACATTGAAGAATGTAAAATTGTGTATTTTTTTTGGTCTCTAATGGATTGTTTATGTTACCCGGTACTTCGTCTTTAGGTTTTTGAGGCAAAACTTTGTCCGAGAAGAATTGGTCATTTTAGGATTACAAAATATCTTTTTCACAATTCTATTCAAGGAATATTGCCATTATTATATATCAGTGATAGAATCTTGAAAGTGCCTCTAATTACTCAAATTAATATTTGTAAACAAATAATGATTTTAAATACATGAGAAAATGACATAAAAACATTTCACCAAGTTAAAGAAAATGGAAATTTAAATGATAGATCTATTAAAATAGGCACTGTTGGTATTATAATTTAAAATGGTAAACTATCCCTTTCACATTTTGTGTACTTTGAAAGTAGTTTAGACATAAGCAAAATTGTTACATAAATAACATGAATAAACTAGACAAATATTAAAACATGCTTGGAAGATACTAATATATATACCGGTATATATATATGTAGCACATGTTTGCCCCTTGCTATCTCACTGTCTGTTTGGATCGGTCATTGTCGAATCAGCATCAACCTGTGCTCAATCATCATTAAAGTATAGGTCCTTCCAAAACTTTCAAGATGTACATCGCTCGATATTAGTTCAAGGTGTCCGGAAGATCGATATCCTTTCCTTTCTAACACTCATTCAGATCTGTTTCCGAGAAAGCTATGAAATTTATTATATAACTGAAATTCAAAAATTTCAAAATGGCAACAATTACCAAAAGAAATAATTTAACATTATTTAACAGTATATATTTTACTCCGCCTGTCAAAGTACTTTTATAGTAAATGTATGTAATTTGAAGTATGTTCATACATACAGGATCTGTATTGAATTGATATTATTATAGTTTTGTTAATTAATAATAATATATTTTTTTAATATTCTGAATTACATACATACATGTAAGACTGTACACCAATATCAATTAACATTTGTGAACAAAATATATTCTTAGATTATTTAGTCATGAACACTTCTACATTTCAAAACTCTATGCATAGACTTCTCATCTATATTTGAAGTATACATGGTCCGAATGACAGGAATTACAACACAAATTTGACATTTTTTTGTGAAGTTCAGGACTCCTTTTCTCGAAATGTTCTTGCAATCGAATGACAATCCTAACGATTCTTATAGAACTGTTCTTAGGCAAAGAAGTTTGTAAGAACGTTTTTAGAATAGGTTGCCAGATATATAAATAATCTTAGATTCTATATTTATATCGAAATACCAGAAATAACTCCTTGTAGTTTAACTCTCAATTCTTATAGGCAACTGTAGATGTCCTAGATAGTAGTGCCTATGCCTAATCCAGCAGGGAGAGGGTTAATCAAAGCCTTATAACTCAACAATGACATTATCTAGGAAAGCCTTGACACCAGAATTAATTAAAGAAACACCTTTATTCTATATTATATCGAGACTATATTAGATTTTAAGAATTACATGATTTCATAACGTACACATTTCTATGACTCTCGGGCTCCGCTGTAGGTAACCAGGCCCCGATATCACGAAACTTTTCTGAGTATATTTTTGTGCTCAACTCGTGTGCTACTGCTATGCTCAAACACATGACATTTTATTAACAGAATTCTGAGTTGAGTTGAGCCTGAACTCAAACACATGACATTTTATTAACAGAATTCTGAGTTGAGTTGAGCCTGAACTCCCAACCTTTAGCCATGTACTACACCATTAATAGGGGTGATGTTAAAGTTACTCCAGTTCGCAAGACCCCAAGGTAGCTAAGAAAATATTCAGAAAAACTCTCCACAAATTTACGATGTTCTGTGACTGTTTACCATCCATAACAATAATCGACAGGATCAAAATCGTGTATTTCCAATTCTCTTGACCAATGAAGGCGGATCAGCTTTCAAGATTACTACCTTTAGTTAAGAGCTTCCTCGCCAAGCGTAGCAATCTGGGAGTGGACTTGTCCACAACATGCAATTTGAGCCCATCCTGTCACATACAGGATTGATGCTGGCTGCAGTCCCATAAATTGTATTAGCACAAATTCGGTTCAACCTGGGGAAGGAAGGAATTAGCATTATGTTTGGGGGTTAGTATTGGTAATCTGATGTTTATGTGCCATTGTAGCAGTGTACCACTGTGGTTGGAGGTCTTCTTGCTGGCAGGAACTGTAGGGATTTGGACATTGGTCAGCTCCTGAAATAATAATAACAATATAATAATAAATTATATAAATAATATTATTCAACATACGTGATGGATTTCTACCGTGTATTAATGATAGCATAATGAACAGTGTTGAACATTAATTTCACTCGGGACATATTTTCCGTATTCAATCGTATCTCGTGGGTTATTCTCTAAATAATAGATAGTAATAATAATATCATTATCATCATAATTTATGTTATATTAATATTTTCATATTAATAACAATAACAACAATAATCATAATAATAATAATAATAGTAAATAATAATAAAACAAATTATTATAGAACAAAATATGTATGATAGTCTAGAGATTGGTATTTCAGAATGTAAAATTCAATGTTCTAACATGGCAGATTTTATTGAATTATTAATGTTGGTTCAACTTTTGTATTTCAAGACTAAATTTAGCCAAGGCAACAGTTGTTATTTTGGGTCATTTGGATATTGTCGGTATAACTACCAGACCTGTTCCTGTATTAGTGATACATATGGCGGCAAGACTGCAAGACAAACGGTCATGTATTCATGAGGCCATTGGTGCCAAGCTGGTAAGATTGGAGGTAAGTATTGCTGACAAGAAAAAACAATTGGATTACTGTATCTATGCTATAGTTAATCTGATCACCTCTATAACCACTGAAATATTTCCTTATGGAAAATGTATGAAACTCCCACTTGTTCAGAACTTAATCCCATTGTCTTGGGCAGTGTAAGAATATTACTGAAGTACTACTGATAAAGTAATAATAATAATATTAAGAAGAAGAATAAGTCCATTTGTAATGCACCAAATTCCATTCACTCCGTGATTGCTCCAGGGCTCTGGACTACATTATGCCCGACGTACAGGGGCAAGTTAAATTGTACTGCGGGCAACCTACTTTTTAACATTTAGTACCATTAGTGCCATTGCAACTTGCCCTGACTTGCTCTGCGAGCAAGTAACTCAAAATGTTAGTCTGGAGCCCTGTGCTCATAGCGCTACAAAAAAAAGTAGCGTGGTTAACAGTGCATAAAGACTTCAACTTGCTTTCTGGCTTAGTCAGACAGCCAGCCAGACAGTCAGATGGTCCAAGAGGTCATTAGATGCTCATGAATTGCAGATGGTGAAAGTTTTCTGTTGGAATGTTCTTGCCACATGCTTGTGTACTATTAGACGCCATGCAAGGTCACACAGCATTAGCTAATTTGGATTTCATTGTCTTTGAGATACAAATTCAATTATTATTAATGTTTAGTATGACAGACAGAATACTGGTATTTGGTATTAGTGTTAATATTGTTCCATTGTAGCAAGTTTTCAAACACACACTATAATAATTATGTCTGTGGAAAATATATAATAATTTGAGGTCTTCAATCATTATTATTCCATTGTAATAAGTTTCAAACAAACTGGTGGAAATCCAGACTAGTCAAGCAGTACATATGCATGCACGTCATGATATTAGTGAAATATTCTAGAAAGTGACTTTAAACCCCAAACCAACCAACCAAATCAAACAAATACTTTTATTTTCTGTATTGAAAAACTAATATGACAGTCATGTTTAGTCATTACTTTAATGCACTAAATCTATCTGTCTGCTCTGTAAGGTTCGTCGCAAATGGGTGAAAGATTCCCGCAGCGACGTTAAACTCCATATTTACTCACTCACTCTGTAAGGTAGGGATTTAGACTATTCCTAAAAATTAATTGTATTGCTTTCAATACCAGAATGACGAAGCGTAGAATATGGCGTTATCCTGACAACTTATCATTGACAATATTCAGATTTTATTTCATCTCATCTGAACACCATCATCCAGCTTAACGACAGACGAGTACTATGTTATTTTGTATCCTGGTTTTAATGCATATTGTATGAAATATAGATTTTGCCCTGAAAATATTACCAGGTTTAAATCATGTGTCGAAAAAATCTGTTCTTGACCACGCTGGTTCCGTTTCCGCCTGAAGCTTGGATGGTGTTACGAGAAAGTTGTATAGGATTGTAATACGGAGCTGATGCAGCAAGCAGTGCAAAGAGCGTAGGGTCATACTTAGCCGATTTTAACATTCCCGATATAAGAAACCACAACTGAAATCAGTTTTGTCTGAAAGACATACTTCCATACAATTCCACGGATTTACAGAATTTTCAATTAGGTCTATTTAAAAAGATAAAAAAAATAAAATAAAAAAATATTTTAAAATGTATTTTTTAATGAAATCCTTGTTGTGAAATTTAATGTCATTTATGAGGCTGTCAGACATTTAAAATAGTGTTTAGGAAGATACAATAGTTAATGCAAGGCAATGTTATATCCTACATAGATCGGTCTGAAGGAAGAGATAATGTATATTAGTCTGGGGATTATTTCTCATGATGTCGTGTCGAGTCACTGTAGACAAGATTCATCAAATTGATGATGAATTTGTAATTTTTCACGATGATTTGTTCACAATAACAGATGCATCTAAATTACGTAACATTTGCATAACATATTACAGGTTAAAATCAAAATTTGAAGATGACAAGATTTGGATGAATCTGTCAAGCTTGGAACACTAGCAAATATATATACTGGTACTATTTACTTTGTAGTCAAGGAAAAGAAACTCCTTAAAGGCATAATATCACAGATATTTATGGTTGTTTTGGACTAGTTCTTAGCTATAACTGCAAAGTACATTCACT
>JAUTBV010123594.1:0-12838 GCA_032361325.1 Lepetodrilus fucensis
AGATAAATCTAAGATGAGACGATTTTTTCTACTGTATTTACCCTGGGCTACACCGAGGGGGCTGATGCGGTACACTTGGAATTATCCACACCCTCGCAGTTCAGAATCTCATCAATTTGTTCTTCATGTTCAACACTGTCCGTGACTGTGTCACAGTCAAATTGGTCTTGACACGTGGTCGATCGACTCATCCGCCTATGTTTTTGACTAGGCTCCAAATCATATTCATCATCTGAATAAGTTTGTTTTCCCCTATTAAGGAGTACAAGCTGTTCAAGAATCAGCTGCATATCCGACTTCTCGGATGTATACATATCCAAATTCTCGGATGTAGCATGGTTGTCTGTTCTAACGCCATTACTATCTTCCAAGACCATGTTCTTTTCCAAATTTGATGTTTTTGGTTCCTTTTCACCGGCGTCATTCTTGTGCATAGCTTTACCACTGTCACTGGCTTCATTTTCTCGTCCTTTCTTCTTTCCAGACATGCTCTAAGTACAGCTGTAGACGTATTAGCGGCTCCCCACTACCAGCTGACTACCTATCCTCCATGCAACCGTGTTCGCTATGACCTCTCGTGACCTCTCGCATCTCACGTGATGTCGAGTACTCGCAATAGCGCGACAGAATCTACGATAAAGTATGGTGGCAAATTGCCAATATTACGTCACGTGACTACACACACCCTGACGAGCTTTTACGCGATATCACAGTGGCATGACATCATGTCTGGTGAAATTCCCAGTTGATAGAACAGTCACAAGCCCAGTTTATGTAATCGTAAACGGACTGTTGATGCATCTCATTTTCGTTTTTAAAAAATGTGTGCTATGTTAGAATAGCAATAGATTACGGTCTACCCCTATGTATACTGTATTAAAGTATAGTTTCACCCTGAACTATTATTACATTAAAGTACTCGGACGTAAACGTACTCATACTTTAACTGTAATAGTTCAGGGCGAAACTATACTTTAATACAGTATATATAGGGGTAGACAGTACTCTATCCCTTAAGAACAAGCCATTAATTATAGTGTGACAATGGTAATGAATGGATATGCACTTTACACTAGATATTGCTATAACAATGAGTAAAACTGTATCTGGTAAAACATTTTCAATATTGTAGAAGATACTTGGTATATGGTTCGCGATGTTACAATGTGGTATAATGTTCCTTAACTTTTATTGAGTAGTATAAAGTATTACTATTGTTGTTCAGTATTAATAATATGCATGATATAATGTATCGCTCTGGTATATTTTGCTTGTGGATCCAAATAATATCTACATATGATATAATACAGTAGAACCATAGTAATATGCATGTTCCTTAACGTATTTTGACCAGTATATCATATTTTGTATGTATTCAACATGGCAGAAGTAGTATATTCATTGTGCAGGTATAAAGTGTTGAAAAGTCCCACTAAACCACTTGAATTTAATTTTTATTAAAATCTGGTAGCCATTTTCCAAGATGGCCACCATCGCCATCTTGGAAGGAATTCGCGATGGCTCCATATCTGAAAGTTCTTATATTGTTGTGATCTATGTTTGTCCCTCATAATCTATGATTTGTGTAAAATTTCTTGCTTCTATGAAAAAAAACCACAAGTTTTCCCTTAGCAGCTGGGCTATATGGTCTTGTAGTGGATATGAGAGATTTGAGAAACAATACCCTCTCATGTTCCACAGAACGTGTGTAGTGCTACAAGAGTTGTATCTCATGACTTATGAGTCATGATTCTCACAGTCATATAATCATTCTGTGGAGTAGGGCCCAATTGCTCATGGGCCAAGGGCCCCAATTACTGCAAATCACGAAATTATTGTGTCACTAATTGCGACACTATTGCAAACAGCCATGTCTCCATACATGTTTTTTTCCCCCTTTCTTACCTTTAATGCGCAACAATTAAATGTGACAATACGGCAGTCGCATTAATATTTTGCTCGCATTAATTTCATGATTTACAGTACTCAGGGGGCATGGTGCTGAAGCTAACATATAAATGTGCAACGCCATCGTAAAGGTATTCTTGGAGGAACATTTTATGATCCCGAAAGAGTAACTATTTTCTCCATGAAGGTTGAACAATGTTGTTACGTATAATTATTAGATAGGTTCAGGAACATGCCCCCTGAACTGTTGTAGCGACAATTGATTTGTAAGTAACATTTTATGGATCCACTACAAATAATGTAAAGGTATGACTCGCTCGGGTTGATCGGTTATAACTAGATGTGTCGAATCGCACTATGTAAGCGTACATGCAATGCGATTCATAATTCCAATCGACGGATTGCAACGACAAATTCTACTTGTACGACCAAATTGAACCAGACTCGTCATACAACCGATTGACCTGTGTGAGCGAGCTTTAAATTTGATTGCACAAACCATTTTTATCACTACTGTAGTTTTAACTAACAATGTTTTCAAGAATTCTCCATATTCACTCACTAGTGGTAAAAGTGTTTCAAGCAATGATTTTTAGCGTCTCACAATTGCTTTGGTACTTACACCAATTGTAGCTACAACTGTTCTGAGCAATGAGGCATCACTACAAGAGTCAGCTCATTATACTAGAATACAGAGTTGCGATTCTTGACGTGATATGATCATTCTGTGAAACGGAACCCAGTATCAATATCATAGTTGTCATCTTGAAGATGGATTTGCAGATATATCATGCTTATGCTTGTCATTATAATGCTGCAATCTGTTGCAATTTTATATTCCTATTTCTATCGACATGTATGTGTATATCAAATATATTGCTTTATAATCAGTTTTATACCCTTTAATGTGTTAATATAATACCTTGGGATGTTTTGTACTTTACCATTGGGAGAGAGAAAGAAATTAAGATGTGCTTTTTCCCCCGTTGTGGCTGAAACCCTAATATTTGTAGTTCAAAAAATATGTTGAGACATTTCTGTACTGTAAAAACATGTCTGATAATTATTTTTATTTTTTTTTAAATTCAGAATAAATTCTCCCAACTAATGTTATTACCCGGTAAGGTGAACAAGATGAATGTTCCCTTATGCTCAATATTTTTAATACTTGGCAAGGGAGAATTGTCTACCTTACCAGAAATATTCCACTTGTTTACCATAATCAGGGTTTAGTATCTAAAATATTTGTATTACCATACTAGTGCTAATAGTCTCACAATATTTGAAGCAAACAAGTCTGTTATTTTTCTTTCTATTAATTTAAGACACTGGAAGCTGTCAATCAATGATTTATTAAGACTGATACATTATCAAATATACATTTTGAAAATAATAATAACAAATTTAGCATTAAAGGCATAATATCACAGATATTTATGGTTGTTTTGAACTATTTCTTAGCTATAACTGCAGAGTGCTTTCACTTGACATACATAAAATCATGTTTGTACTTCCAAAAAGCTTTCTACCGCTGTGTGGTTGATAAATCTCCAATACAACCCCACCCCGATAGACTGCTTCTTAATAGATCAATCAGAGGGGACATAACTCTGTTTGCTTGCATTCCTTCTTAGAACAGTGATTCATCAAAGACAAGATAAATAGCGGAACATTCCCTTATGTAACATAAAATATCATTTGTTTAATAACTATCGAGTGCTGGGGGATAAGTACATCAGTAAATAAATACTTTTGGGTGAACAAATCATGCCTAATTAGTCTCAGATCGAAATCTGTGTGTCCGTTATATAGGTCAATCAACCATGATATTATGCCTTTAATGTTTCAATACGGTAATACTAATTAATTACTTTTTGTTAAAAGAAAATCACATCCTTGTTCTGTATGCATGACTTGTTATTAATTACACAACAAAACAACATTGAATTTTGTCTGAAAATGGTGGGATCTTTTAATTTTGTATTAATGGTAAAATATTTTAATTGTTTCGTATTAACATCAGAATATTTGTAAAAGTCTAATAAAATAGGGCAGGATTTTTTGTTTTGTCCAAAACTGGCAGGATATTTTGTCTGGAAAAAAAAGGTGATCTATTTAATTGTTATTTAATAAGTATGTAAAAATAAAAATAAAAATGTCAAGTTAAGTTTGTCCGAAAATGGTGATCCATTTGATTTTTATTGTCTAAAACGTGGCAGAATATTTTAATTGTTAGGACTGCACCTCTCCTCTACCTCCGCCTCCTCCGGAGAAGCGCAGAATTGGTTCGCGCCTCGCCAATTACTCTTGTTTCACTGGCGTGGAAGCAGCGCCCCCTATACCGTCACGCCCTGCATCAGTTTTGGTCTCAGGCTCAGCTCTACAGCAGGTTTGTGGCATGGCTAGCCCTGTGTGGAGTTCCGTCGGATGTTGTCCATGCCTTGTTGTGTTAGAGTCTTCACGTGCTTGCTTGTTCCGTTGTTCCGTCATTCCATTGTTCCGTATGTGCTCTGCATGCTTCTGTACAAGCACACACACACACACACACACACACACACACACACACATTAGGATAAGTTGAACATTTTTAGAATCTATATATATATATATATTTGATGTCATCTATTGTTACAGCTTTAAATGAATTTTAGGTCTGCACATACGACAACTCAAAAGCAATGTGTTGATCGGTTTATACATCAATGACGCTGGTAGAACATGTTAATAAATATATATTGCATTTGCCTTTTTCTCAAACATATTTTAACCTTGTTCATACTGAAGGCAACCATGGATGTCCAATAAAGCAGAGATTGTAAGATAAGTGGTTAAAAGAGGATTTTTACAAAGTACAATTTAATGAACTCCATACCACAGAATGCCACAGAACTTTGTCTTTGACATTTACAGATGTTCTATTCTTGGTCTGTTTGTTCTACAATCATCAGTCATTGTCAATACAGTAGGAATTAATTGCCAGGAAGCTGATCTATTCTGATGGTAACAGCTTCTTCGTATATGCAGCTGTTCAGTGCTTTCTGTTTATCTTATTCTGTAGTTCACTCAATCAAGTCTGTTATTATTTAACCAACCTTCTATATTATAGATGTTACTCCTGTAAACTGATAAAGTGTTGTCTATTTGTCTGGTTGGCCGATGTTAATCTTGTTGGTCGATGTTACTGTTGTTGGCTGATGTTACTGTTGTCATTATTATTGGCTGATTTTACTGTTGTTGGCTGATGTTACTGTTGTTGGCTGATGTTACTGTTGTTGGCTGATGTTACTGTTATTGGCTGATGTTACTGTTGTTGGCTGATGTTACTGTTGTTGGCTGATGTTAAGTGTTGTTGGCTGATGTTACTGTTGTCATTATTATTGGCTGATGTTACTGTTGTTGGCTAATGTTACTGTTATTGGCTGATGTTACTCTTGTCGGCTGATGCTTGTATCGTTAATCACGTGGTCTAATGTTGTCGTCTGATCTTATAATCTGCTATTGATGTTGTGGGTTTCCTCCTTCCCTAAACTGACAAGCTGTGATATCAATGAAATAATCTTGAAAGAAGCTCTAAACCTCAATTCAAACAAATAAAAAATAAAATAAATAAAAATACTGTTGGCAGCAACAATTCACACACTGATGTTATTTCTGCACTGTGGTGTTACTCCCATTGCGTATAGGTGAACATTTCTCGCACTGACTTTTATCAAACAATAAACTCTAGTAGTAGTGATTTTCACCCTGTAGTCTGATTTAGTCTTTTCCTTCTGTAGTCTGTTACTTCTGTAGTCTGTTGCTCAAGGACTGTATAGTCTAATGTTACTCACATAGTCTGAAGTTGCTTGTGGTTGTATGTTCTCAAGTTTGGATGTAGAATGTTAGCATGAGAAATGTTATAAATATGAACCCGTTTTTTCACAAATGTATAAATTGATTGTTTTGTAAATGTGAACCCAGTGTATTTTCTTGATAAATATGGTTTGGAAGGAACAATTATTAAAACAACATGAATGTAGGAGTTCTTGAATGCATATTATACTAGCTGTTTATCAATGGACATACTTTGAGTCCCATGATGACGCGATCTATTATGATATTAATGTTAGAATCTTTACTGGCTGCGACTGCTATCACTTTGTATCTAGTTAGTTGTTAGAGGATGTACATATAGGCCTACATGAACGTGTAGCAATGAAATAGATCTTGTCATGAAAAGCTGTATTACATGACAAATTTCTAATAGTGTAAGTGTCACAGCCAAGCACCAAGCTGAAACATGAACTCCAAAAAATTAACAAGGGGAAGTAGGCACTCATGATTTACACTACTTGAAACCTGAATCATTATGATATGAGTTTTTACATGTAATTACACTGTGCACTTGAAATCACTGCACCTCCTCAGCACTAGCAAATATATCTTGCTATCAGTGTTTTAAAGTAAGTACATGTACTGTCGTTTAGCTGTATTCCATTGTATTATTTGCTATTTGCATTGTTTTATACTCACCGAGGGTCACAAGCTTAATTTGTAGCATGATATTGGTGAAAGATTCCCATGTGACGTAAGACAATAACTCGCTCTCTCCCAATGTTGTAAGTTGTTTTGTTTTTAAGATTGCCGTAATTTGTTGTTGTAGAATATTTTGTCCTTGCAGTATTATTTTCATGACCAGTTCAATTTCAGATATTATGTTTGATGAATTTCATAATTGTATGTTGAGTAAATTTTTTATGAATTTTATATTGTATTGCTGTTATTTATGTGTGATATTAGCAGAGACATTTACAATAATTTTACAATTCTATGCATGCAAAGTCTGTGATAATCATTGTCTAGTATTCCCAAAGTGATGTAAAACAATAATGCACTCACTGTGATTATCCAGCCATATATGTTGATTAATTTCTATCTCCATGGATTATCAAAATATGGAAACTTTGTTTTGGGCTAAATGAGTTATTTTTGTAATCAATTTCAACTGACTGATATATTTTTATAACAGCAATTTTTTAATCAATATCAGTTGACTGAAAGATTTTTGTAATCAATTTCACCTTACTGAGCAATTTTAAAATTAATTTCAGCTGACAGCAATTTTTATAATTAATTTCAGCTGACTTAGATTTTTTTGTAATCAAATTCAGCTGACTTAGCAATTTATGTAATACATATCAGCTGACTGAGCAAATTGTGTAATGTTGACTTAACAATTTTTGTAGTTAATTTCAGCTAACTTAGCTTTCAGCAGACAATATTTGTAATCAATATCAGCTGACAGCATTTTTTTGTACTCAATTTCAGCTGACAGCATTTTTTTGTACTCAATTTCAGCTGACAGCATTTTTTTTTTAATCAATTTCAGCTGACACCATTTTTTGTAATCAATTTCAGCTGACTGAGCACATTTTGTAATCAATTTCAGCTGACTGAGCGATTACAACCGTCCAGAGGTGTGACAGGAAGTGATCCGTCCCTTCATCATTCTCAGCTGAGTCGAAAAGGTGAGGAGCCCGTTACACTTCTACGTACTCTTGCCACCCGTGACTTGTCGTCAGTGGCTTGTCGTCAGTGACTTGCCATCATTGACTTGTTATCAGTGACTTGCTGTCAGTGACTTGTCATCAGTGACTTGTCATCAGTGACTTGCCATCAGTGACTTGTCATC
Organism: Lepetodrilus fucensis; assembly: GCA_032361325.1. Lineage (NCBI taxonomy): Eukaryota > Metazoa > Mollusca > Gastropoda > Lepetellida > Lepetodrilidae > Lepetodrilus > Lepetodrilus fucensis. Next base: position 7,580 of record JAUTBV010123594.1, read on the forward strand.
AGTGACTTGTCATCAGTGACTTGTAATCAGTGACTTGTCATCAGTGACTTGCCATCAGTGACTTGTCATCAGTGACTTGTCATCAGTGACTTGTCATCAGTGACTTGTTGTCAGTGACTTGTCATCAGTGACTTTCCATCAGTGACTTGTCATCAGTGACTTGCCAGCATATCCTCAGTACAAGGCAGGGTCATGATCCACAGGGCTACATTCATTATCAGAGCATAGTAGGCCTACATTGGGAATTAAATGTCATTGTACAGTTCTGAATTTGCTTTCTAAAGATAAAATTATCTGCAGGCACTGACCTTCTGGCCTAATAGGTAGCTGCGTCGCTGATTGTAAACTTATAGTATGATGAAGATGGTGACGTGACCAGCACTCTCATCTTACGATAGGTTTACAATGTAATAATACTCTCCTGTACCAGAAAATACAAACGTGAATTGATTTGTAAAGATGCGAAATCTTTGTGGATCGTGGCTACTGCAGTCCATACATAGTCTTTCAAAATCTTTAACCATTTGTGCAATCCCTACTAATATAATTATTATAGTCTATTATAGTCTTTACCCATTTATAGTCTTTATTCGCTGAATTCTCTGCATAGTCTCTAACAGTCAGATAATCTCTAACCTCTTACAATGTTGCAGTCTGGTCGCAAATGGGTGAAAGATTCCCGCAGCGACGTTAAACTCCATATTTACTCATTCACTCATGTTGCAGTCTTTAATATTATACAGACTATTTTTGTCTACTGATTCTATACTATTGCCGGATAACTATTCTACAGTCCCTCCCTACACATGGGTGAAAGATCCCTGTTTGTGACGTAAACAACAATTCACTCTCATTCACAGCAAAAATAGTTACAGTGTCCTTTTCCATGACATTTTCACCTATCCTGATTTATTTTTTGACAATCTGTGTTAGGATTCCTGTCCTGGTAACTGGACACTGAACTATTCTTTTTTTGCTGTGGTAAATTTGGGGCTGCTCCTTTCTAGCTGTTCTGTCTGTACTTTCTGTCCGACGCATGTGCAGTTACACTGTGCGGTGTTGATCCTTGGTAACTGTGCATGCGTCGGACAGAAAGTACAGACAGTTGCCTCCAGCAATTATAATATCAATTCTTTATAATATTTATTAAATAACTACGTAAATTTATTAACGCAACACAGTTTCAATGCATTGCCTATATACGATTGGACTGCTGTATCCTAGATGTGATTACGTAAGAAGGGGTTATGGTGAGGTCATGAATCGGATTCTGATTGAATTTAATTATTGATACAGGAACACTGGTCTATAGATCTTTGTGAACGGCACAGCACATATATACTCAACAAAATTAATTAAGGGCCAGTAGACTTTTGGGGCATCCTATCAATATCGCGTCAGAAAGGTAACCGTCATGAAAATTCAGGGCTCTAGTAACATATGCCCGACGTACAGGGGCACGTTAAATTTCACTGCGGGCAACCTACTTTGTAACATTTAGCACCTTAAATGTGCTAAATGGCCATTGCAACTTGCCCCGACTAGCCATGCGGACAAGTAACTCAAAATGTTAGTCTGGAGCCCTGACATTGATGCCGGGCCACCAGGGCGGGATTTGAACTCGGGACCTTTGTCTCCGAAGTTCTACCACTACACTACCACCCGCCCAATATACTTCGTCGACAATTCTCATAACACTATGATCTTTCAGTGGCAGGTGATCCAGGATGTGTTTAACCCTCTCCCAGCTGGAGACGACCTGGCATGCACTATTTATCAATGACTGGGTTTAGTCCAAGATGGAAAGGGTTAATTAGCACAGTGGTGAGTGGCTGGCTGACTGACCTCAAGCACCATGGAATTGAACTCCTTCGGGGAGTAGATCTGTTTGGCTACAGCCAGGATGGTGCTCGTCTTGCCAGTGCCTGGGGGTCCATAGAACAGCAAGTGGGGGAGACGGTCTTCCGAGATGAAACGCTCAACTGAAGAAACAAACATTGATGGATTAGTCATTGAGAATGCATTTATGTTCATTTCTGTTTTTTGAAACCTGAAAATGTTATATTAGCATTGCACACTAATACATGTAGATGGTGAGATACCATAATTAATTTCATACATATAATACTAATTTTTATTTTTTTTTTAATTGGGGTTTAGAGTCGCTTTCTAGATTCTTTCCCTAAAATCATGTCAGTTTAGAGCAGGGGGAAACCTGCAACATCTGTAGTGCTGAATGTTGCAGTAAACCTGCGAGTATTGGCTGGTATTGACAAGACCAAGGATGATATCTGCATTGCCACTCTACAGCAACTTATCAATATCGCATCAGAAATATCATTTTCGCGAACATTGATGCCGGGCCTCCGGGGCGGGATTTGAACTCGGGAGCTTTGGCTCCAAAGTCCAACCATTCTACCACTGTACTATCACCCGTCTAACATGTCTAATAGACTATAATTACTTTCATATGTAAATACTAATAATACTAATATGAATATGTGCTATAAGTGAAATGATCTTGAAAGTGACTAAACCCCAAAATAATAATAATGTGCATTTTATATTGCATTAAACTGGAAGAAATATGTAACATCTTTAGCACTGTGTAGCCAGTAAATCTGAAAGTGCTCACCGACTGGTACTGACAAACCAAGGATGATATCTGCACTGCACTTGATACAGAGAACACATCCATATACATATCATGATGACAAAATACATGTAATTCTGCAAACAATTGGATACAGAAGAAAGTGCACTATGGTACACTGTGATACATACTTGTATGAATTATATCTCTGTGAGATATCAAATCTTCCAACTTTTTTGGTCTGTACTTTTCAACCCTGAAATGAACAAATATTCATTGCTGAACATAATCAGTTGTAGCCAATTTTGCACAAAGTAAGTAAGAGATTGTATTATTGTTTTACGTCACAGTGGGAATCTTTCACCCATATGCCATTGTGATTTAATTAATTATGCATATTTATGAATGGGTTAAAATGAAAGGTAGCATGAAAAAAATGCAGAGTAAAAATAATATTAAATTATATACAATGTAACATAGTTAGGGTTCGCAATTAACACTGGCCCGGGCCATTTCTCCCAATGCTAAAGGTATCCTAAAGACAAGTAGAAATTCATAACAGTGGTTATTTGTATCACTATTCGGGTGAATACGTTTTAAATCCCTGGTTATTATATATATCATATAAATATTCAGAACAGCAATCACATTGATTGTATGATCCTCCCTTTACCAATTGTTTACTGAAATGTTTATGAAACATTTTACATAAAATTAATAAATGAATTATTAAAACTTTCTAAAAAAACAACTTTTATAACAAATAAACTTAATTATTGAAACGGTTCATTTACAAAGAGCGTTTGGTACATATTGTTGGAAAATAGTATTCTCTAGTAAGCATTTAAAGGCTTAATTCCATTACAATAAAGTGTCAACTTGTTATCGACATGATCACATCACAAATTTCGAGAATGCCTAGAATACTGATCGAAAACCGAACAATCTGTCAAGTAAATATCATAAATGATGGGTGCATGGTAAGTACTCGATTACATTCACTGTAAAATACTAGGCATTCAACTCGTATATTCACCATGGAAGGTTTGGGGTAGGTTTTCTTTCTGATTTTTCTGACATTGTCATAAAATTAACAGGTAAAAATCGTCCACACTTCCCACTCAAAAGTGAAATATTCGCGCGAACAGTGTCACATCTCGCGTATGATCACGTGAGCAACGCGAGACGTTATCGTCAATATGGCCGCTGTTTTCCTCGGTAGGAAACTGTCAAACTGCGGTCTACTATTCACTCAAAATGGTTTGATTCGTCAACTATTGACACTGCGGATTTACAATTGAAGAGAAAATATGCTAGTGGTGGTACCTGCACCAAAGTCTTGAACAAAATGTCGTGTGATTACGAAAACCAGGATCCTGTTGAGCAGGCGATCGGTGCGTGCAAGATGGTGCAGTTTATGATTGACTTTACTGCCAAACAGCTCGTTGGTTTGAGAACTCAGTGTGCAGCCACTGAACAGATCACACAGAAAGAAATTAGAGACACTGAGGTGATTATTTCCAGGTGTCGTCAGTGGTCTGAAGAGATGCCGTACGATCCTATTTAAACAGATTTGTGTGAATTGTCATTCAACATCCTTGTATAAAATGACATGCTAAATATTTGTCATCCTTGCAAAACCAGCAAGATTATCGCATTTTTTTTCATCAATTACTACCAATAGCTGTATATTAAATTGAAAATGAGAGCAAAGATTTCAACACTAGTTATGATGTGGATCAAAATGACCACTACTCACTAGTTACAGTTGTGCTTAAAGATGTAGTGGTGTTGTTTTTGGAAACTACAGCATTGCAACATTTGATGCTCAAACCAAAGTCTCTGACAGTGTGACATGACGTGAAATCCATAAATATTTTTAGTTTTTGACGTAGATTACTAAACATGCCATTTACAGCACTGCATCTGTCGATTTTCAATTTTGTAGTCCAAAGTTGTTCTTTCGCTGGAACAGTTGGCAATTTTTACCATTTCACTGCTAGATTAGAAACAAACACTGTTCTAAATGGCATCTCTGGTTGCCTGCAGCATGGAGAGGGTTAATCTCTGATTATTACAATGTGTGTGGTAGTTCCGGATCACAGATATTCCAGATCACGCTCTCACTTACAATAATGTGGATGAAATCATGAAATGTATGCTGATAATGCAGACAAATTGTCCGCTATTGTTTCTAGACTTTATCATCAGAATATTCATGATTCAGTACTACCGACACACATGTGAATGTTTTTGTCTTGGGTTCAGTTTATAAAAACACAATTCAACAATTTCACCAAATTACTTTTCCCGAATGCCACATTTTGTTAGATCCTACCTCAAAAAGATGAGTTAATTATTCAGGAATTCAAATATATTGAAATTGAAATCTCTAGTCATGAAACTGCATCAATATTTTCATGTTTGGCTACACTGATCAGATTGGATAGTGTGTCCTTTGTTGCACATGATTATCATATTATCTTGTGCTAGTATTTATTAGTAAATTGAGACAATACAATACTATCATGACTATGGGTAGGTTTCGTACATGTACAGGGATCGAAATTAACACTAGTCCTCTAGCCTGGGCCATTTCTCACAATGCTAAAGGTATCCTAAGGACTAGTAGAAATTCATAACATTTGTTATTTGTATCACTATTC
>JAUTBV010123605.1:0-52861 GCA_032361325.1 Lepetodrilus fucensis
TTGCTTTTAGTTTGTCGGTATGTTTTGTTGCCGTAGGTTTAACATTTTGTTGTGCAACTTCTAGTTGTGCCTGTAAATTAGACATTTCTTCTATTTCTTTTTTTGTCATTTCTGATCCTTAGTATTTTTTTGTATTGCATATATATACTGTTAAGTACCATATATAGGGATATATAGGTACATATGTATAATATGTATATAGGATAGAGGAGTTGAAAACTAACCCCGAAGGGTTAGTTATTATACATCATAGTAGTCTACTACTGCTTCTCTTAAATCTGAGAGAGCACTTACTTGTTCAGTAGCTATCTCTACTGGTTCAGTATCTGATACTGCTTTGATTTGTCTAGCTATCATAATAGCATTGATAGTCTCACCTCTTCGTCTAGCCTTTGCTAGATCTTTATCTAGTTGTTGTAAGGTTTTCTCCTTACTAACTACTGCTTTGCTTATACCATCTATGGTAACACTAACTAAACTGTTAACTTTCTCTACTAATTCTTTAGACATCTTATGTCTCCTTCTGTATTTTATTTGTGACGCATGAATATGACGATAGTTTTAATAGGGGGGGTACATAGGATTTGCATAGCAATAGAATAGGTTATAGACATTTAGAGAATATTAAAATTTTTGTAATGAGTTTTGATAGCTAGAGAATATTAAAAAAAATAGAATGGGTTTCGTAATGGATTTCGGTTACTACCTAAATAATATATAGAAAAAAGCTAATAGGCTTTGAGCCATAATATGATTAGTATTGATATGATTGTTGATATGAGTAGTATTTTTGCTTGTTTATCTGAAATAATATTTTTATTCTTCATATGATTTATTTCCTCCTGTTGTAGCAATGTGGCTCCAAGCCTATTAAAGAGATTTGATGATTTGTTGCATATGTATATAGTATGTATAGTTTATGTATATATGTATATAGTATGCCAAATGAAAGACATCTTTCAGTTTGGAGTTTTCTGTTGTGGGGAGATGAACTCCATTTCCACCATCTGCCTATGCAGAGTACGAAAACTAGAAGGAACAAAGAACGACATCCCTTATGTCTGAACGACTGCCTAAGAGTACCCAAATTATACTTTGAAAAACGAATTGATGAGTAAAATCAATTTTTATCAATATTATGATTGATTTTACTCATAAGCCCTTTAATTTATTTACTACACTCTCCCAATATCCTTGCTCATTTTGGTATCTATATACTGTTTTTACGAACTCTGGATATACTAATGATAGTTTATGCGTATTGTCTAAGTCTGCTTTACATATAAGCTCAAATAATTTAGCTTTAAAGTTAGATGCATTCTGATTATTTAGTATGTAATATAGCTCTAGTTCTGATTCTGTTAATGTGTCCATCTTATTCTCCTACTATTCCAGTTTCTTCATATTTTAATAATATGTCTAGTTCTTCTTGAGCTTTTTTTACTTTTTGTTCGGCTGATGCTATAAAATTATTGAAAGTAATTAGATGATATGTGTGATCACACCTTACCATCCTGCGAGATACTCCATTTGCAAACACCTTACCTGTTCCTCTACATAAGAAACAATCCTTCTTATTCCATGTTATTTTCATTCTTCTTCCTTGAAGAAGTGGATCCGAACATGTGCATCTTTATTTTGACATCCTTCTATTACTGGGAAGCTCCATGTGAAAGAGTTATCTTTCTCTATGAGTTCATTAAAGAGTCTTATATCTTCCTCATTTATAGGTACTGCTATTCTAATCTCTTGTTTCATTGCTCTTTCCTTATATATAATCTATTACTGTTTTTCTTATGAGAGCATAGTCTATAGCTTCTTTCTTGGTTTCAAAAGATACTTGATTATCCATTGAATGAGTTTGAAAGCCTATTTCTTGATAGGTTGTGTCATACCATCTCCTCCAGAAGAAATGTCTCATATATTCAGGGAACCACTTGCCATCTTCTCTCACAACTCTAATTTTATGTATTTTCATAGTTTTTTCTCTCTAAATACGAATAAGTTATCTTTTTTGTCCATAATTGCATTTAGTTTGTATAATTCTGACCAATCATCGTCACATTGGTCACAATGCCAATTAACATGTATAAATCTATCTGATTCATGAAATAATGATCCAACTCTCTCAACTTTCTTGGATCCACAGTAGGGGCACTGAAATCTTCCTAAATACCTTTTTGCGTATTTTATTTTAAAATCTATTTTATACCTACTCATTCAGGTCCTTATTTTGGTTTATATATGAGTTTCATTTCTTTGTTTTTATTTATGATCCAAAGAGTGATATCATATTTTCTACAAACAGTTTTGCATCTAAGGATATACTTTAGGTCTAATCTTGGATCCTCACTTATGAGAACAATACCAGCTTTCTTTTTTGTATAGATAGAGTACAAAAGAGATTGTCCAATACTTTCATACTGTTTTCTACTATAATCAACCTCTATTGCATGAGTTTTAGTAAGAATATCAACTCTAACACCTTTGATTTGATGCTCAATGGTTCCTGATAGTTCTTTAGCTGCTATTATCTGATACCATCTCTCTTTATGTATATGCTTATGGTATTTAGCATTTAGAGAGATAGATAACAGTAGTATAAATAGTATTTTCATACTATATTAATCTTCTTTTTTAGATAAGGGTCTAGGTGTTACAGTTATTTCTGTGCCATTTATAGAATTAGCATATGGGTCATGATTTTTTACTATTTCTTTATCTAATGGATCATTATTATTTGTTTTTACTATGAAATGTTCAGTTGCTTCTTCAACATTTTCTATATTATCTTCTTTGCATACTAATTCCCAATCATCAGCTAACATATCTGTTTGAGATGCTAACCAACCCATAAGTATTTTATTATCAGCAGTCTTCATAATAAAGTACGGGAGAACTTCCATTGTTCCACCATTTTCTTCTGCTGCTTTTCTTGAGTGCTTGTTCCAAAACTTATCAGCTTCTAAATTAACTGGATCTGAACCACTAACTGTAATCCACATATTCTTACCATTCCAGCCTTTTCTAGCTACCTTTTCACCTGACTCCATTGCTTCTATTGCTTTTCCAAATTTCATACTATTTTCCTTATCTTTTTCTACTATTATTTCAGCAGTAAGACTATATGTTCTTTCAAATACATCTTTAGGACTCCAAGATATATAATTTTTAAAATTTGGATGATTTGCTTTACCACCATCAAGATACTCAACCAAATATCCTTCTGATCTAGGATCTTGATCTGATGGTATATCCCATCCTCGAAGTTTGTTGTAATCTCCAAGATTCATTGGTTTTGCATTTACTGTTTTTGTTCCTATATACTCTTTCATACTATTTATCCTTTTTATTGTTTTTTATTTGTTTTTTTAGTCTTTTGATATCTTCTTCAATAGTTATTAATCTATTTTCTTCATTGTTAAGATCTCTATAGGTCCAACCAATAAGAGGTTCAATTATTTTATCTGGAGCATCAGAAAAATTATTAACTAACATATCTAAGTTTTCTTTCTTTTGAATAATTAATTTTTCTATTCTACTTTGGCTTTCTTTTATACATTTCAAATCATGCTTTAGATTTTTACTACAAGTTGAACCATTTGATCCTTCACTTAGTCTTTCTTTAAACATACTAATTTCCTTTTTTTATTATTAAAAAGAGAGCCATAGCATAGCAGTGACTCTCAAATGCAGCGATTAAGTGCAAACCCAATTAATGTAGGCTGTGGACAAACAGACTCGAACTGTTTATATAGAGGCTTAAGTTCTATATAGTGCCCTTGACTGTCCACAAAGGTTATGAGTATCTGGACTCGAACCAGATTACTCATCTATTTATTTACTTTTATATGATCTTCAAATAGATATTTATGATCATCTGGTATTTTATCATATATTGCTCTAGCTAAATCTTGAATCTCCCACAGAGCAGATTTATCTGTTCTAAGTGATAAGAAATTCTGTAAGCTTCTAGCATTGATAGTCCATGTTAGAGATGTTTTGTAGCTTTCTGGTAAGCAATATTTGGCTTTATCGTTACTCACTCCTTTTTGCAGAATTAATCTTAAATTCTCTAAAGCTCTTAATGAAGCAAAATTAACAGATGTATCTTCTGTATGTACTATATAGTTATCAGCTCTTTCTTGAGAATCATTGTCAGAATAATTAGGTATAGCCCAATTAACCCCTGCTTCATCTTGCACAATGTATGGATTTTCACCTTCTATTTCCTCTTTTGAAGCCACCCAGCAGAATGGTTTTTCATCTTTCAATTCTTTGAGTGTATATCTAGTTGATTTAACTGTAAGAGAACTAACTCTATGCCTAGATAGTTCTTGGAGAACTGCTCTACTTATGCCATCTATCTGAAATGAATATACTAGATGTTCCAGAGTTGATGCATGTTTCATCTTATTACCAACCCTATCTATAAGTGCTTTGTCTTTATCACCAGTAGTTTCATATTTAGCATATATTGAAACAAAACAATCAGGACAATCTCCCATACCATCTGGGAAATCAGATATAAACCTATCTGTTATATCATTCTTGCATTCAGGACAATACTCCTTAAGGCTGTCACTTTTGTCATGACTATCATGACAGTTCCTAATAGCTTTAGCAGCTATATATAGTTGTGTGTTTGACAATAGAATTATTTTCATAATCTTATACTTTACAAGATGAAAATTCTCGAATTTTAGAATTCAAATCATCAATTTCATCTCGTATCTTAGCTCTACTTGCTTCTATTTTTATTGCTTCAAATATAGCATCTTTTTTTAATACAATATCATTCAATATTTCAACAGTTAAAGCAGTTCCATATCCGAGATGAATACTATTAAGATCCACACTTGCAGTCTTATCTCCAATATAAATAAGATCTGCTTTTTTTACTGCGTCAAGCTCTGCTCTTTTATCTTTTATCTTACTTATTAGAAGTATAATATCTTTACTATTTTTTTTTATCCAAATAGTAAATAACTCAAGTACATACTCTCTAGTTTCTTTTGTGAATCTATTTGGTGCTTCTATTGTAAAAATAGTTACTATAGCCTTGCCACATAGTCCCATAATAGAAAGTCTTCCACTTGTGCTTGATACATATTCACTATCAATAAAACCTGCTTTATCCAATATTGGTTCACACTCTTTTCTTAATAATAACATCTTTTTTATCCTATATATATTTTTTATCTTGTAGCATTTAACTTCAACTCTAAAACAATTAAATGTTTTAATTCGTTAGTCATTGAATAATATGCAGCCTCAATAATCTTTGATCTTATAAATGTAGAGTTTATTTCTAAAATAATATCATTGATTGTTTTACCTTTAACTTTTATAGAAAATGTTTTAATTTTATGACTTGAATCATTTAACAATTCTTTTATGTCATATAATATATTCATATCACTTGTTTGAGCATATGATACTGCTAATCTTGTTAGTTTGTTTTTATATGCTGTATTATTGTTACATATTATATGTGCTTTTTCTACTGATTTTTCCATTCTTATGCAACCTTCAAAATTTGATTATTCTCTATTAAATCACCAGATTTTACTAATGAAGATATAGATTTAATCATCTCTCTTCTAGCTCTGTCTTTTAAATCCAATATATCAAATATGTCATCAAGTTTTTTGAAATTTATTTTAACACTTTTATCTTCATTTATTATGACTATCTCATCAACAGCTTTACTTATCAACTCTGTTGCTAATTTTATTTTTTTATTCATCTCTTACTCCTTCTGATCTTTTTCTTTGGTCTTGTTTTTGGCTTACAAGTACAATCACTTTTTATGACTTCAACCACTATTGATATTATCCCTGAGATTATTAACTCTTTCATTTTATGAAACACTTTTCATAATCTGGTTTATATATTTCACTATCTGGCTGATCTGGATCTTTCTTCCATTTACCAGATGGTCCATTTTTTTCCCATTCTATCTTTTGTGCAGGATCTTGTCTTCTACAAGAAATATGCTTTACACACTCTTCCAAAGAAAGGAATGGATCATATCCAAGAATAATCATATGAGCTGTTTGTACTTCCATTATCGCATATAATATATCTCTTGCTTCATCTGAAACATTTTCCTTATTTGCATTTACGAGAGCATAAACATATTTATCACATATACTGTCTATTAGTTCATTGACGGATCTCTTGCTAATAGCAACAACAAGTTCAGATTCTTCTTCTATATGATTTTCAAATGCAGTAGCTAATGAAAATTCATTTTTATGTAGTTGTCGATCTATTAACCACCCTCTTATGTCGTTGTTTACTTTAGTTAGTTTACTATAATTATAATAGTGAGGTGCCTTTTCTTTTAAATCTTTTATTATTTTTTCATCGAAAGTCATAATTTATTCCTATTTTTTATTTAAAAAAATGCAGGATCATAAGGATGAATGGCAATTCAATTTCTGATCCTGCAAAACCTAGTAGAAAAATACCAAAGAACTACTAGGGGTGATACATTGCATAAGGCTCTTCGTTAGTATCATTACGGTTTCTCCTGTTAAGTTTATAGAGATTCAAACTCTATCTTTTTTTTACCACTTACTTAATGCAAGTTTTTTAGATTTAATCTTTTTTTTTATTTTTTCTACATAATTTTCTAAGTCTTCATCAGTTAGTTTATCAATGTCAAGATAGTTTAGCCTCTCAGGCTCACCATGATATATTTTTATAACTTTTTCTAGTCTTTTTTCAAGTATATATATATCTGTCTGGTATCTTTTTATTATTGCTTTCTTTTCATCAAAAGTAAACAATGACTTATAATCTTTATCTGATATACCATATATTTGTTCTTGTGTCATGATTACTTCCTAGAAATTATTTCTTCAGCCATATTATACATCTTTACTTTTGCTTTTAATGGAAAGCCACCAGTGTCTAATGTATTTATAACAAACTCATACCTATGCTTATCATTCCATTCGTTAAATATTGGATCCAATGGGAGTCCATTTTCTCTCTTGCAGAAATTGAGATATAGGATATATAGGGCTAATACATCCAAGGATAGATTTTCTTTAATTATTATAGCCATAGTATTGTTTTGAAATTTAACTGTCTTATGTCTCATCTCATGCATTTGTTTTGGTATATCTTCCGATTTAAACAAGAATTGCTCTAAGTCATTCTCTATACTTTCTAAATATAGATTTATCATTTTCTGCATATCACCATCTAATGAATTTTCATAATAATATATACCTTCTGTATTATCATCAGTTTCATTGGTTTCTCTGCTCACCCTTAATAATGCATAGCAGAAAGCAAGAACTATTAATTCTTTTTTTGCACCTTGTGATAAATTCATTTAATCTCCTTTATTTCAACCAATACCTTTGGTTCTTTTGTTTTTTGACCTACATATGAATGCTCTTGAACACAGAACTTAACATTATCTTCTTCTGTTAGAGCCATATCTTGTAATGCATCTAATAGAAATTTACTTACTACTGGTATGACATTTGGAAGATCAGATTTTTCATTCTTGTAGAAGTATGTATAAGTAACTGAGTAAGGACCTATTATTTGTTTAGATCCATCTGGTAATGAATCCATAACAATTTGTGCAAACCACTTCTTAGCTTTTGCTATTTCAAAGTGATTTGCTGTCATAACCCAGTTAAGAGATAAGAGTATCTTTTTTGGAGGTTTAGTTTTAAAAGTCTTTGTCCAATATACAGGTAACTCTAAAGTTACCATTGCATAACTTTAGTAGTGGCTCTTCCATCAGGTTTATAATGTGGACAAACTTTGTTGTAGCTACAATATTTGATACATCTCATAGGTTCTTTTTTACCAAGCTTCTTATTATGTCTCCACCATAGATCAGAACACTGCTCAGGCACTGTATCTTTCTCCATGTGATGATTTAATAATGCTATCTCAGTATCAAGCTTATCTATTATGTCAAAATCTGTAAATGGATCTACTTTGATATATTGAACAGGACTAATCTCATCTGACTTAAATGATGCTTCAAAGTCCTTTAGAAACATAATTACATATAAGTCATAGTTTTCGTACTTTGGATCACTTTTAGATGCTAGATATTTGTTAAATCTTAATTGCCAAGCATAATCACTGTTTTGATCAAACTTTTCATATGTATATCTTTTTGTTAGTTTAAAATCAGAAATGACTTTTTTTTCATGATCTATTAAATCTATAGTACAAGATAATGTAAAATCATCATACTCTTCTTCAAAAGACACTTCTGATTCAAACCTATTGCTATCTATGGTTGATAGACCTTCTAATCCAACATGCATCAAGGAACCAATAGTATTGGCTCCTATCTTTGCATCTTCTATGAAACCATGTGTAATCTTGAGATATTTTTGAAGTGTTGGTGCATTAAACTGAGAACCACTAATTCTTTTATCATTTGGTTTGGTTTTTACACCACCATATTCTGTTATATTTAATATCTCTTTTGTCAAATCATACATAGTTTCTCCTGCTGGATTACCAGCTTTTTACTTTTTTTTCATCATCTTCAGAAGGTTTTGCAGAAGTATCTGAACTACTGTCACCAGTATATTTTGCTTTATCTTTTTTAGATAGCTCAATCAGTGGTCTTTTCTCTATCTTTTTAGTAAGAGCCTCTACAGCATCTTCGCCTTTGTGCTTTCCATCTGCGTCAAGAAATTGTACTACATATTTGTTTGTATATATCTTATCACTATCTTTATTTAGTGATTGTTTCTCACATACACCAATAGTAAGTTTTTTCCCTCTAAGTTCTTTAAATGCTCTTACTTTTGTATCTTCTCCAAACACTTTAGTAGTTACTTCTTCAGGATCATTAAGTTGATTTGTTTTAAAACCTATAGCTGTTAAAAATTGTTGCATACGAATTACACCCGGAAGTGGTCTCTCTTTTCCATCTTTGTCAAGATATGTAGGCTTATTACCTTTCTCATCTCCTGATTTTATCCATTCTTGAAAATTTTGTTTAACTTCATTTTCATTTTTAAAAACTGCATTAAAGCTCAATGCTCCTGCATCAGATGTAGCTAGATAAACTATATCTACAACAACTTTGTGAACACCATTATCTAAGCCTCCTGATGCATCATCAAACTTTTTTTGCATAGCTTCTGACTGTGCAACCTCATCTTCTAGTTTTTCAGGATCAATTCCTTCCATCCAATTACTCATAATATATTCCTTTTTATTATTTTTTATTCTTCTTTTATCTATAAGAAGGTGAGAACCACAATGCACTTTACCTAGCCATTGTGGCTCACATCTTCCTATATTATTACTCTACTTTTCAGCAGAGTAATAATCTTCCATTTTTTTAAATATCAATGATAAATCATTTGGCTCATAATCGTCAAAACATTTTAAAGATCCACACTGTACAAAATAATCATCAGCAGTTCTTCTACACTGGAAAGAGTATTTTAATTTTTTGTCTTTATCAAGTTTTGCACTTGCTCTAAACACATTAGTGAAATCACTAACCATTTTTCTTTTAGTAGCACCTTGAATAGCAACACATACTTCTTTCTCAAAAGAATCTTCATCTGATGTCATAGTGTCTTCAAGACCTATGAATATGAAATGCTTTCTACTTCTTTTACAGAATTTAAGCATTTGAGTAAAGAAGTCTTTATAATTCTGCCATCCCTCCATACCATACTGTTTGCCTTTTTTTTCTGTATGTTCTTTGACCATTTCTTGATAAACTATTTCATCTCCGAGTTTAGTTAATGAATCAACTACAACGAATTCAACTGATTCATCTTCTGCACTAGCTTTAACTTCTTCCATGAACTCTTTCATAGTTGATGGTTCACTATATCTAGCAAGATTTCTACCACCTGCTATAGATAATGGCTTTGCCTCTATATTTATATAACTCATTTTTGTCTTATCTAAGTTTTCAAGTGAATGGCTTTTGCCTGATTTACTTTTACCATATATTAAAACAGTGTAATCATCCCAGTATCTATTGTCTTGTTTGCTCATCTCTTTCCTTTTTTAATTGTTTTACCCACATCTTATTTATATCTGTGAATACTTCATATCTGTTATCCCATTTGGGCTTAATTACTTTAACTACAAAATCATCTGAATATATAAATATCTTAGCTTCAAGATATTTAGTTTCATCAAGTTCAATATGTGTTACTTTTCTATCTACCATTTACGCTTCTAAGTATATTATTAAACTCTCCATCACTTAGTGGATCTATAAGTTTTGAATTAGCCATATAAGATATATCTTGATGATTTCCACCAAGATCTTTTATGAACATCATAAGTCTAAAAGTATTTGTATTTCTATTCCCTGTATATGTAGATCCTATATACCATCTAATTATTCCAGCAACTCTTTTATCGAACTGATCGAGATCAACTTCAGCAAGATTATTGTCGAGTTTTTCTCTTAAAATAGTATCTGGTATATATGGTATTATATCAAAAAGTTCATTAGCATCATTGATAAAAATCTCTGCATCTGGGTTGGTAAACCATAGTCTATCTATGTTTCTTGTAGATGAGTCATAGATAGGAAAATCATATGATTCTGCTATATTTGATAACATTTGAGAATGCTTATCGTTATTAACATTGAATTCATATTTTGTAGGTATTACTATCCTAAATCTCTCAGCCACAATACCTTTCTTATCTTTATTGTGGTTCCTTGTGGTATAGATGATATGTTTAAAGTCTTTAAATATTGTTTTAAAATGTTCTAGTGAGAATCCCTCATCTATATCAAATGCTATAAGATTTTGTTTATCTATTGCATTTTTAATACTTCTAGTTCCATCAAAGTGAACAGTAGTGAAACAATCTACAGCAGATGACTTAACTAATTTAGCTAAAGACATCTCTCCACTATTGAAAGGTATCTCATACGGCTTGAATTTGATTGTTTTAGGACCTTTATTGTCTTGACCTACTCCAACTATTAGTTTATCTAGTTTAGTTAATGGCAGTGGATCTATAGAGTATTTGAGTATATTAGAGCCTTTCTCTACTAATATCTCATTATTTCTATATGCTAACTCCTTAGCCATCTCTATATCTTCTTTCCAATTCCTTTGGTCAAAGATATCTTTTTCAAATATTTCTGATTTAGTGATATCTGGATTTTTCTTTATGACTTTATAGAATCTACTATGCTGAGGTATAGTATTAAACAGGAATGGTACAGTGGCTCTACATTTAAGATAGAATTCATATGCATATTCAAGTGATTCTATATCTATATCTGGTTTGCCATATAAAACTGTATGTAACCCAGCTAATTTGATTATCTTTGCATAAGATCCAAGTTCTGCACTATATCTATCATCATCAAGATTTTCATTAACAAAATCAATCATTTCAGACTTATACTGCATTGCTACTTCTTTTGCATCAGCAGTCATTTCAAGTGGTTCAACATTTAGTTTAAACTTCTGCATCCAATCTTTTATATATGTTACATCAGGTTCTTCAACAAATGTTTTATTTTTGTTGAGAATCAATGGTTGTGGCTCTTCATAATATATAAAACTTCTTCTGTATATACCAGATGATAATTGTTGATTAAACTTATGATACACCTTGACATCTTTCTTGATACCTATAGGTGATCCAAAGACTAACATATTTGAAAATAAACCAGTTAAATTTTTGTTTATATGACCTTTGATAACTTTAGCATTAAATCTACCATCCCAAAGTTCTTTCATCCTATTTAAGTTTGAATCAGAAACAACATCAAGTATCTCTTCATTTAGTATGTTTACTGAACCTACATCTGCGTGAGATATTGCTTGTGCTATCATATATAAACCTTCAGCAGTACCTTCTATATTTGTATTCTGGGATGTTGGTATATAATCTGATAATTGAAGATCATCTTGTATCTTGATAGGCTTAGGATTTAATTCTTTAAATCTTTCCTTTATCAAGTCATGAGTATATTCATAATTTATATCAAATAGTTTTTCTATCATTTCATACGAGAAGCTCTTACCTGAGCTAGAACCAGCTATTGTTATAAAGAATCCATTTAAAGGTAGTATTATGTCGTCTATATTTATAGTCTGTCTTATAACACCCATCTGACAAGATATGTAGTACCACAATGCCTGTTCTATTATTGTATCAGATGTTTTAAAATTACCTTTTGAATTAACCCATTTTACTATATTTTTAATCATTTAATTTTCCGTAAAAATACAATCAAGCGTTACATCTTGATAATCACTATATGGGATATATTCAGTTGTATATAATTCATCTTTAAACCAAGTGCCAACTCTTTCATCTTCTTTATGGTAATCTCCACCACCCATTGACTCATTGTTTGATTTAATCAATAATGGAACTGGATGAATTATATATTCATCACTATTAACAAAATAATCCTCATATTTTTCAAAATCAATATATACCTTTTTAGTTTTGTTTACAACATAATTTATATCACCATAATCTTCTTCTGTTGAAATGACTTCTTCACTATTATCCCAACTCCAATCACCCTCATAATAATCACAAACCCAGCCAATACTTGCTGTTTTGTTTTTAATTATAGACATCATGGCATTAACATAATTATTTCCAAGATAACTATGTTCCATTAATTTTAAACCATCATCATTTTCATATCTTCTTAATCCATTTGATGTTTTTATTGTACATTCGTAATAAGCCCCCATAACATCCTCCTTTTAAAATAAATCTTCTTCTTCTATTTTTTCACTAGAATATTCTATTCTTGTGAAATTTACATATGACTCTTCTAGCATCCATCCTACAAAATAGTATATAGATGCAAATTTTTTGTTATCTTTAATGATATTTTTTATTCTCTTTTTTAACATTGATGCATATAAATCTTTCTCTAAGACTGTATAGTATGTTGCATCTACTTTATCTATAATCCAGTGAAGTGTTTCTAATTTAACTTCTTTTCTTAATTTTGAATATATTAAAGCACCAATTCTAATTACTTCAAATATATCTCTCTCTATATCATATAGATCTATAAGTTCATGAACTTTAAGAGTCGCTATGCTCTTCTTCATATCTACAACTTTGGCTCTATATGCTTTTAATATATTTGGAGTTATCTCTTCACTATCAGTATCTTCAAACATTGATTTTACTTCTGGTATTGACATTTTCTGTTGTTGATCTTTTGCATCTTTTTTATTAAAAGGAGGACAATAGTCAGCTTCAGGAAAACCATGAGTCATTAAGTTATTTCCTATATCATAATGCTCTGCATATTTCTTACCTTCAAACAGCCTATTCACTCTAAACACTATCTGATTAAATAGTCTCTTAACCTTTGTGGCTCTAAGATTAATCAATGTATCTGCTATTGGAGCATCAAAACCTATTGCTAATTTAGTGACTGATACAAGTATATGTATATCACCTTTTCTAAATAGTTCTATTGCTCTATCATTATATTTACTACTCTTTTTAGAGTGAACTACTGCTAATTTTAATTCATTAGAGTTGTCACTAAATAATGAATCTTCAGAATATTGAGTAGCATTAATCAATTCAGCTATCTTCTCAGAAGCATCAATAGATGAAACAACTAATATTGTATGTCTATTGATCAAATCAAGTTCGTTTACCCATTTTTTAAAATCTTTTTTAAACCAATCTGCATCCATTATTTGATCTATTTCTTCTGAGTTATAATCACTACCTGAAGCTTTAACTTCAGAGAAATCTAATTGTTTAGTCCATTTAGGCACAAAGTGTTTAACAGGACAACTATATCCTTGTTCTATTGCTTTGTAAGCATTTATAGGATTAACTATTAAAGCATCAGGATAAAGAGTAACACCTTTCTCATCATATGGTGTAGCTGATGTAGTTATTGTTTTGATAGGTTCTAAAAATGATACAATATCTTCATATCTTTTTTGCCCTTTCCCAATAGCTTCATCTTTGATTAATATGCATCCTTTTAGATGATTATAATCCTTTCTCTTATCTTCGTGAAAGCTTTGTTCCATAGCTAGAACAACATTACTATCAGAATCTCTATTCATGCCTGATTTTATCACTGTAGGTGGCTCTTCCATATGTGATTCAAGTTGAGATATAAGTTCTGATATATTTGTTAAAACAACAACTTTATCACCTTTCTTATTATAATGTTCAACGAGCATTGATATTACTTTAGATTTTCCTAGTCCACCTAGTAGTTCTACTACACACTCTTCATTATCACTTTTTACGACATTATTAAATGCATCATTCTGATACCATCTAGGTTTTAATTTCCTCTTATCCTCTTTCATACTTCCTCCACATTGTGTACAATTTTCATTCATATAAGTATTCAAAGTGGATCCACAATGGACACACTTTGTTGGCATTATGATTTACCGAAAGTAAGTTGTTGCATATATCTATCTTGGATCTCTTCAGGTTTTATTTCATCATTAGTATTCATACTGATAGCACAATTATCTTGATAAAGTCTTCCATATCCACTATCTAAATTTTCATCATATGTAAGTTCTAATAGTCTAAAAAATGCTCTTCTAAAAGTTGATTTATGAAATATTCCCAAGAATCTATCTAGGTTTATTCTTTCATCATAATTTTTAGCAATAAGATGAGCAACAAGATTGCTTCCACTTGCTGAATTATTTGTCATCACTGCAAGTATAACTCTTATCTTTAGTCCATCTTTAACTTCTGCGTTGTAGACTGCCTCGATGATATTAACTATATTTTTACTATATGAATTAATTTTTATATCATGTAGAATAGTTATATCCACTATTATGTCAAAGAATTTATCAGTATATTTTTGGTTAGCTTTTAAGAAGCATTTTTTTTCTCCAGATAAATATCTTTCTATATCTATTTCTCCATCACTTTCTGTGAAATGATAGTTTTCAACTATATATGAACCGATGATACCTTTAATCTTAAGTTTATTTATAACATTTGCTTTAAGATCTTTAGTGGATTTATCTTGATGTCTACCTGTAATTATTTTATATGTTTCATCCAATGAGTTTGATCCAGCCCAGCTTTTATCTTCTTTTTTTGAATTAGTATATTTAGTTTTATGATCATCATATTTTTTTAAAACATTTACTAAGTAATCTATATTTTGAAAATCATAATATATAGTATTCTCTCTTTTTGTTAAAAAATTTGGAGATGTAAATGTCATACATTTTTTTAAATCTTCTCTCTCATCTATATTTTTAGTTATCTTTAGTACCATAATACCCTTTTCCTTTTAAGTTTTTTATTTCTTCTTTATTTAAATAATCTTTATATTTATCATATTTCACTATGAAGTTTAAAGATTCTAATTCTTTTATTTTTTCCTCATTCGAGAAGCCAGAGACTAATTTTTCTATCTCACTAAGTCTTTCATTATACATGTCTGGATGATTTCTTAATGCTGTAGCTTTCAAGGCTTTCTCTAGTCCTAAGCTTTTCATCTGGATCATCATTAATGCACTTCGCATAGAGAAATGAATCTTATCATGAAGAACATTCTCTCTTATTTTTTCTATGATTTTATGTTCGCGTCCCATTAAATTTCTTTCAAGCTCTTGATCTGTTTTGAATTCTACCTTGATAAATCTTTCAAGTGTAGATTGATCAAGAAGTTTTCTAGCTGTAAAGGCATCAGTGGCTCCACCATAGGTATTACTTGTAGCAAATAGATGAAAGTCTTTATGTCTATCTATCATTTCATTATTAAATGAACCCTGAGCACTATCTATCATTGTATTTATAACTATTGCTATATCAGCAGTTACAGTATCTATTTCTTCAAGAACAAATACTCCACCATTCTGATAGAATTCTTGTAGCATCGAAATCGTTTTTGTTCCAATAACATCAGAACCCATCAAATCTGATTTAGATGTTTGACCATTACAAGATTGAAAACCATATCTAAGTCCAAGTTTAGTAGCTAACTGTTTAGCAACATAAGATTTACCAGAACCTGTTTCACCAAAAAACAATAGTGGTATTGGAAATCCATTTAATTTCTTACTTGACAACTCCATTATATCATTATAATTCTCATGACTAAATTCTTTTTTCATTATAGTTTCCATCCTTCATTTACTATTTTTTCACATATATCTTCTTGTTGATTTATATAAAATCTTTCATTTTCTCTTTCAAGGATGTATTCTTTCATCCTTACATATGTTATACTGTCATTAATAGGATCAATGCTTCTCTTGTATGCTTCAATATCTATATTAGATACTAATTTTTTATAAAGTACAGTTTTTTTTGTTTTATGTTTTTCTTTTGCAAGTTTTTTATACTCTAAATAAGATATGGATTTTCCATTTATATTTAACTTATAATTATCTTTATATACAATCATAGTATCTTCATTACCTATTAACTCATCTATTTTTTTATGCACAAAATCTGCTTTATTTTTAGCTAATTTTTTTTTAAATCTATAAACTAATTCTATTTGTCTCCAGTATGATTTTATCCATTTTGTTGATCCACCAGCCATTAGTATTTGATATTTATTATTTAAATGATCAATATCAATTACTCTGGCTTCTCCAGCAAAATATCCTTTATGATCTTTAGAACCAACCCATGCTACATAAGCACCAATATGAATATCATTATATGTCATTGTTGGTGATTCATCATCACTAGCCATAGGTCTAATAAAGTCTAAATCTTTATCATATTTTCTTTTATTTCTTGACCAATTCATTTTATAGAAATAAGCATTTTTTTCTATAAGTTCTTCAGTTAAAGTTTTAGAAGTATAAAAGGCTTCATCATTTTTTATAAAATATAGAGATTTTCCAACTTTTATATGTATATCTTCATCTTCTTGAAAATCATCTTTTTTACATGAAATTAAAATACCATTAACTAAATGATGATAATTGTATTTACCATCAGTTTGCCAAGAAGTAGTACCATCTTTTCTATATATCTCTATTTTTTCAACATAATTCTTAGGTAATGTTTCTTCAGTACCATCAAATGTATAAACTTTTTTTCTATCAAAATCTCTATATTTTTCATCTTTATATATTTTTAGTGCTGAGGTTTTATAATCAGAATCTTCAAGTACCCATCTTTTTTCTAAAGAGCTCCATCTTACCATTTTTGTTGCCATTATTTACTCCATATTTTTTTTTACCACATAAGAACCACCTTGTGTAGGTGGTTCAAATCTACTAAAGTAGAGAGCTAGACTCATCAGAGTCAATAGCACTAAGAGCAGCAAGAAGTTTTTTTGATTTACTTAAATATAAACCAATTTTTCTATCTGATGTCATAGCAGAGCTATCATAGTTAGCTGATCTAACTGCTTCAAGATGTTCTGCTTTCAATACTGCTTGGATACCTTTTGGATCCAGCATAGAAACCTTCATACTACCTGCTGTAGTATCAGCAGTTTGATTTTCTGCTTCCTTATAAAGCTCTGTTAAATCATCTATACCAGTTGCAAGTTTAATTGCACCATCTATAGTGTTTTTAATATCCATAGCTGAGTCAGTAAATTCCTCAGTTTCCTTATCTACCATTCTTCTAATATTGGTAGACAATCTTCCTTTGTTTTCTGTTTTTGCCATCTTTGGCTCCTTAAAATATATTTTAAGAGATGTTAAATCCCTCATCAAAGTAATATATAAATATTACTCTGATGAGGGATTCAAATGTTCAAGTAATAAGTTTTCTGCATCTTCTCTATCACAGAACATATTAAGACCTAAATCATCAGCAGTAAATTGATATTGATCTTGTATTGCTGATATTAGATTATCATATTCAGCGAGATGTTCTATTGTATCTATTACTCTTACATCAACTATTGACTCAGCTTGTTCTTGATTTTGTAATCTATTAAAATCATCCATTTTGCCTCTTTTTTATTTTTTCTATTTTTTTTAAAAGTTCAATTCCATAAGATTCATATTCTGATCCAACTAATGCTTTGGAGGTATATTCTACAAGTTCAATAAGTTCAGATATTAATTTTAGTTTTGACTTTCTCGGTGTTGGTTTTAACACTTCTTTTTCAAACTTCCATCCATCAAATACTATTACTGGATTCTTTTTTTTATATATTTTATTATGAATCTCATATAACTCTAAATTTAAAAAAGTAGCAACTTCTTTATAGTTATAAAACTTATTTTCTTTACCATTTTTTGTTAAAGTGTATAAGTATTTAGTTCCCATTAAATTTCCTTTAAAATTTTAGCTATCACATCTTCTGAAACACCATTAGTCCTCATAGCATCTTGCATTTTCCATCTTCCAGATATTAGTCTTACATCTTTAGTAGATACTCCAAATGTATTTTTAAAGATAGTTGTAAAAGATGTAGGCTTTAGCTTAATGTCATATTTTCTAATTATGTCTTCTGCTGAATTTCCTTTTTCTAAATCTTCTACTATCTCTTGTAGGTTTATTGCAATTTCTACTCCTGCTGGAATATTTATATTTAATGCCTTAAGTGTTTTTTCACAAGCTATTGCTTCCTTTTTAGATGGTATATTCATTTTAATCCTTTTTTTTTAAATTGACTTTTTTTTTTTTTTTTAGTATTATCTCTAAAAATAACTAAAGGATAACGGCAGATGAAAGAATTAACACTAGATTCACTGAAACAAATAATTCCAAAAAATCTTAGAGGTTTAATAAGCGATGAAACTGTTGATAATATTAATACTATAATTGGAGATCCTGAAGCAGCTAAACTATATAGAGAAAATATATTAACATATACATCGGTCTTAAAAGAAGGTAAATTTAACTTTGAAGATTACCTAGATGCATGTAGATTTTGTACATTTAAAACAATAGGTGATACAAACAAGGATGCATATATTAAAACTTTTCCTGATAGATATCAGCGTATGGTAAATAATGGATGGGTCGAAAAAGATATCAATTCATCTATCTCTGCATATAGAAAAGGAATGATGGTATCAAAGATAATGGAAAGAAGTTTTATTCCAATATCTATACTTGCAAGAGATTTACATATAGAAGCTCTTGAAGTTAATCATACTCTTATGTATAATGCTAGTAGCGATACTGTTAAACAAAAAGCCTCAGCAACTATACTTGAATACACTAAAGCTCCAGAAGAAGCTAAAATAGAAATAGATATGTCTATAAGAGATCAAGAGAACATAGTGGATCAATATGAAAATGCATTAAGATTCGCTGCACAAGAACAAATGAAAATGATAAAAGCTGGTGGTGATATAAAGAATGTTGCAAATATAAAGCTAACAAGAGAAGAGGAGATCATTGATGTCCAAGAAGATAATTCTGACGAAAAGAAAAGTTGATGAATATTTAAACGAAGTAAACTATAAAACAACTAGTTATCTACCATCAGAAGATGCATTAATGTTTGCTAACTTCATTAGAGAGGTAAATGGTGGATCAGAAGAAAATGAAACTCCATTGATGCACTTAATGATGATGGATTCAGTATTTAATGATCATCCTCGTAATGCTATACTAGTACACCGTGGTGGATCCAAGACATCGTTATTCGGTGAGTATTTAACTTTATACAAAGGTTCTTTCAATAGAATTCCCGGATTTGGTAAAACAAATCTATCTCTATATATATCAGATAGTATAGAGAATGGTGTAAAAAACCTTAGACGAAATGTTGAATTTAGATTTGGAGATAGTGATTATCTCAAGTATTTAATACCGATGCAAAAACTTAGTGTACTTGATGTAAATCAAAGAAAGTATTCACTGGGAGATTATGACGAAATACTTGAGGATCCAAATCGTGGTGGTATTAGATTTACAGATGTAAGGCTTGAGTTTGAAAACAGAAGAGGTGGTAGACATATAACTAAAGCCTACGGAATAATGACCGGGATTAAGGGACCTCTGGGACTTAATGAGCTTGTTTATACAGACAATGGAACAAGAAAAATAAAGGATGTTAATACAGGTGATATTATTATAGCATCTGATGGTTCTTTTACTAAAGTTTTAGGAAAATCTCCAATTTTTAATGATCCAATGTATGAACTAGTATTTGCAGATGGCAGGAAAATAAAAGTTGATGAAAATCACAGAAATCCATTACTTCAATGGATTGAAAAAAGAACAAAGAATGGCAGAATTAGGAAATATGAAAAAGTTGAAATAACAACAAAAGAAATATTAAAATATAAACTAAAAACTGGAACATTAAGTAAATTTATGACTGAAATTCCAAAACCTGCTCAATATACTACTAAAGTTTTTGAGCTAGATCCATATTTGCTAGGTATTGCTCTTGGTGATGGAAATATAAAAATTTCAAAAGGTCTATATATAGGTGGACTAAAAGATGATGTAGAATTTTATTACAATGAATTAAAAGATAAGTATGATATTTCATTAACATATACTAATGAAAATGGAACTGATATATGTAGAATGTCTTTTCATGGAATAAATAAACATACTAAATCTTTAAATATAGCAGGTGTTATAGGCGAAAATAAATTTATACCAAACAAGTATTTATTCGGTGATATAAAACAAAGAAAAAAATTACTTGCTGGATTACTTGATACTGATGGCTCTTGTTCAAAAGACGGTAGAATATCTTTTACAAATATATCAAAACAACTAATTGATGATACTGTAGAATTGGCTAGAAGTCTTGGATATTATGTATCATATTCAGACTCAAGAAAAGCTCATGATAATAAAAAAGAATTACATAGAATATACCTCCGTGGATCAGAAAATCCTTTCATACTAACAAGAAAAGCTAATCTATGGAAAAAACCAGAAAGGTTTAAAGGAAGAATTCCACTTGTTGCTATAAATAGAATAGATGATGAGCCAAGTCAGTGCATAAAAATAGATCATCCATCAACTGAATTTATAACTACTGGATACATGACTACTTTTAATACGAAGGAGTTGGGACAAAGACCAGTAGATGCTACTTTTGATGATATTATTAAAGGTGATGATGCAGCAAGATCAGCA
This sequence comes from Lepetodrilus fucensis, assembly GCA_032361325.1. Classification (NCBI taxonomy): domain Eukaryota; kingdom Metazoa; phylum Mollusca; class Gastropoda; order Lepetellida; family Lepetodrilidae; genus Lepetodrilus; species Lepetodrilus fucensis. Next base: position 21,028 of record JAUTBV010123605.1, read on the forward strand.
GTTATATTACAAACTGTAAAAAACTCTATATATAAAGATGTCGCTAAAGCATTACATCCAAAGAAAAGAAAAATGATATATTTAGGAACTCCATATAATCAAAATGATCCACTTTATCAAGCAATAGAATCTGGTGTTTGGACTACATCTGTATATCCAATATGTGAACATTTTGATTCTACAACTACCAAAGAAGACTTCGTTGGATCTTGGGAAGATAGATTTCCATATGAATATGTTAAAGATGAGTTTGATACTGCTGTAGCTGTTGGAGAGCCACAGTCATTCTATCAAGAGCTAATGCTTAGAGTAACCAATGAAGAAGATAGACTGGTTAAAGATAGCGATATTAAATGGTATAAATCATCTGATGAGATAATTCTTGAAAAAGAAATGTATAACTTCTATATAACTACAGATTTAGCTACAGGAAGCAATCAAAGTTCTGATCCTTCAGCTATATCAGTATGGGCTTACAATGCAAAAAAACAGTGGTTCTGGGTTGATGGTACAAATAAAAAGCAAACAGTTGATATATCTATGGATGATCTTTTCTCTTTTGTCAAGAAATATAGTCCACATTTTGTCACACTTGAAAGACAAGGTTCACAAAAAGGTTTTATATCACTATTTAAAAGAGAGATGAACCATAGAAATGAATACTTTGCAATAGCTAGTGATAAGAAATCTGGTGAAGAAGGTTTTACTGCATCAAGAGATAAAATACAAAGATTTGAACCTGCTATTCCTTATTTCAAAAGAGATCAGATTTTTTTCCCAGAAAATCTTAGAGATGATCCAAGAATGATTGAAATGATGAATCAACTTAAATCAATATCTACAAGTGGTATAAGTAGTAAGCACGATGATCTCATAGATACTATTTCCCACATACCATTACTTCATGTATTTGAACCTACTGCTGAAAGTATTAAAAAAGCAGTAGATAAAGAAAATGGATTAGATGAAGAAGAAGACTTCAATCCATTCAAGAAACTAATAGATGCTGCAAATGAAGAAAATAACAATAAAAGCACTATAAGCTCATATATAGTTTAAATACACTCTCATTTATTTATAGTCTATCTTTCTATTGTTAAGTAAAGATAGATTATAAATAAACAATAAAATATAATGAGAGATAACATGAAAGTAAAAGATATTGTAAAACTTATAAGACATACTCAATTAAAGGGTAGTGCTGTTTCTGTTGTAAATACTATTCCTGATCCTCTTGTGCTAGGAGGAGATATAACTCAAGTGGAAGTGGATGAAAGACAAGCTGAAATAAATAGATTAACAGCTGAAAATGAAAGTAGAGAATTTCAAATAAAAGCTTGGGTGGATCTAGCTATACAAGATATAAATACAAACTTTATGCTTTTTTATGAGACTAAAGAATATAAAAGTGATGGTTTGCAGCAAATATATAACATGCCTACTGATTACATGCAAACAATAGCGGTCCTTGATAGGACTGGAAGAAGAGTTGCAGTAAATAAAGAAGATGATTCAACATCAGTATATACACCAACACCAAGAACATTTATGATTCCTACTTGTTGGAAAGAGGAAGTTTTACTCCTGTGCTATGTGAAGTCACACAAATGGATCTCATTGGAAACAGAGGTTGATCCAAAAGATTTTGATGTACCATTACCCGAACAGTTTGTAAAAGCAATAATGCATTATGTGTCTTATTTAGCTTTTGAAACAATAGATAATGATCCAAATTATGGACATCATATACATCTAAGAGATTATAGTGAAGAGTTACAAAGACTTGAATTACTTGGTTATAAACCAAATGAATCAATAATAAATAGCGTATTTAGCATGAAGGGGTTCAGATGATAATTGGAAGAGTTGAAGATAGAAATGCTTCTATTATTTTTAAAGAAAAACAATTAGAACAGAAGATAAACAAGATATTACATATAGAAAAAGAAATATCATATATGGTCATCAAGGATGGTGATGAATATAAGTTAAATCCTAGACTAGATGTATTTAAAGATAAATTTACTTCAGAGCATATATCTATACTTGAAAACATTATCTCAAACATGAATGCTATAGATAATGTGGCTCAAAATAGAGCTAAGATAAACCTAGTTTCAACTATGGAAGATAATATAGCAAATGTATTAAAAGATATAGAAGCTATTAAGAAAGTTGAAAAAGCTATTCCTGAAATAGAAAATTTTAAACAAGATATGTGTATCTCTGTTGAGAGAGCAAAGAACTTCTACCTTAGAGGTAAAGACAATGTAGATGAAGTAAATAAGATATATTCTCAAAAGATATATCCAGAAGTTACAAAGCTAAATACAGACCTTGTGGATCTGAAAGATAGAATTACTCAAGACATCATAGATATAGAAGCTGGACATGCTCAAGCAATCAAATGGATGAACTATGATATACAAATACTACTAGAACCAATGTGTTATGAGTGTAGTACATTTATAGAGTTTGTAAATGGTCCTATAGTCGATGGAAAACCTACTGGTACTATATATTTTCATATTCCTAAACCTATATGTGTTAATAGTGTTAGTGCTTCAGTAGATATAGTTAAAGACTCAGTAGATGCTTATCTAAAACAATTAGGTCCGATAACACAAGCAGATGGAGATATTACAGTAGATGATTTAGAGTCTGTATCCTTAAAACCTAAAGTAACGATAACTGTTGAAAATCCTATGGGTATGATAGATGATTCATACCTAATAAAAATATCTAAAGATAAAAGTGAAGTAAAACAAGTAAACTACCAAGGAACACAATTAGTAGTAGAGTTAGAAGATAAAGGTACATATACATTTGAAGTACAAAATTTAAATTCCACTGAATATCAAGGCGGAGATAAAACTTTTGATATTCAAGATGACTTAACTATAAAATTAAAGGTGGAGTATTATGACTAAAGAACAAAAGAAAGAGTATTATAGTGTTATAAAACAAGCTCTTGAGAGAAAGTATCCTATTATTATAAAAGATCCACAATCATTGGGTCTTAGTGAAGCTATTGTAGATAGTAAGATAGTAGAAGCTATATCTTTACTCAAAGGTGAAGGTTTACCTCAAGATAGTGATACATTGAAAGAGTTAGCTGACAAGATAGTAGCAAATGCAGTTAATGATTCTACAGTATTGGTAGAAGCTAAAGCATATACAGATGAGAAGATAGCAAATCTACAAACAACTATAACTGTACCTACACAAGCTGAAATAAATGCTATATTTAAAGGAGCTATATATGAAATTCCTTTTGATGAAACAGAAAATAGAGTATTTAGAGTAGAGGGCGAAACCATAGTAGCAGCACCTGCTGGTGCACATATGGTACATGGTGGTGATATGGATGGAAGTATTGAACCCATACCTACATATAATGAATTTACTTTAATACAAAGAATAAGGGTAAACAGCGATATATTAGATTTTTTCTATGTTAATCGTTTAAGAATTTACTATAATATAAATACTAATGAGCTTATTGTTAAAGACTACAAGAATGGAAATACACCTGCTATTAATATAACTCCTTATAATAAATTAAATCATATAGAACTCTTTGGTACTTATACTTGTAGTTGCACTTTTAGTTATCAAAGTAAAACTATTAAGTTGTTTGTTGATGGTGTACTTATAGATACACTCACATGGACAGATCATATTGATTCACAAATTGTTGCTAATACAGAGACTTCATATAAATGTTATAGTCCTGACTTTTCAAATGAGCATATAACTTTATATTCTGTTGTTCTATCTGATTCTAGTGTAAAACAACTTACGGGAGGAAATTAAATAATGGCTGATGAATTAAAACAACTAGCACAGATGATAAAGAATAGTGCAGATACTAGATATGCTAAAAAAGATGAAGCTACAGGCGGTGGAGTAGTTGTATCCTATGAAGGTGGAAAAGGTGGAGATATAAAAGTAAACTCACATCCTGTAGTATCCTATATTAGTGAAGCTGATTTAAATGCTAAGATAACTAATAAAGTAGCTGAACTAGCTTTAATCAAGTCTGAACCTAGAGTTCTTATACAAACTGTAGTTAAGTGGAATATGACTACTCCTAGCAGTAGAGGTGCTATACAATATAAAGAATCTAGTGCTCTTTCTGGTGATAGATACATGCAAGGACTAGCGTATGTAGAACCTAAGAATTGGCTAATAACAGGTACTAAAGACTCTCGTAAGTTAATGATACATGACGCTGATACTTATGCTCTAATCAAAGAACAAACTTTACCTTATGAAGTAAGTTTTATAGTATCTAGTTATGATGGCAAGAGATTATTAATATTTTGTGATGAAGGACATAATTATGCAGATATATATGAATTAAATGAAGCTACTACTACTTATGAGAAAAAGTATAGACTACCAAGCACTACAAAACAGGGTACTATAAATCATCAAGGTGATAAGATAGTAGTTACTGATACTGAAGGAGATTACAATCTAAAACTATTATCATATTCTTTGAATGAAACAGGAGGTTGGGAACAAAAATCAATAGATCCTGAAAACAGATATTGGAGAGGAATTATGATACACCAAGAGCTCTTATATGCTTTCACAAATGATGGTAAGCTATGGAGAGGTACATACATAGATGGTGTAATAGGTACTATGGAAGAGCAAGTATGTGATATACCAACTGATAAAGATTCAGAGTATTACACACAATCATATATGACTATGGATGGTTCTATTATATACAAGACAGACAAAGCTAACGACACACTTTCTCAAGAGGCTGGTAAAGTTTATATGTTTGCTAAACAAGATGATGACTCATGGAAACTAATAACGAGTATGACTTCCCGTAGTTCTGCAAAATTTCAAAGATTTGGAATTGATATGTGCATGAATGCTGACAATTCTAAAGTATGGGTGGCTCAATACACTGATGGGGTTGTAGATAGGTTTGATATAGCTAAAGCTCCAGCAACACCTACATACACATTAAGCACTATGGATATTGATGGAGTAGATATAGTTAGATATGAAGAACCTTTAAAAGTTATACCTCCTAATGATGTAACTGAAATAACTATAGATTGGTATAGTGGTAGTTCTCATGAAGGTGTAGCATCTTATGGTAATCCTTGGACTAAGACATATACAGTAACACCATTAGTTGAAAATTCATTAGAACCGGGTATTTCTTCTGAAGGAAGTGGATCTGAGTGTGCGGATGGGTATATACCTTTAGTTATTAAAGCAAATGGCTACCAAGATATGACAATAGCTAAATTAAGAGGTGGTGGTACTACAAATAATTGTAAATCTATACCTATAGAACCAAAGCTAGAGTTTGTAAAAAGTGAAACTCTTGATGCTAATTCTACTGATCCATTTGGTGATAGCTCACTAAAGCATTTCTATAAATTAAATGGTGATGTTAATGATAGTGTAGGTGATGCTAACTTTTATACCGAAGGTATAATAGTCTATGAAGATGCTAAATATGAAAAGGGTGCTAAATTAAATAATCTCGGAGAGATGTACATACAAGGGAATGTATTTAGAAATGATGGAACTGTAAATATGTGGGTTAGACTTACTCAATACAAAGAAAACAATACCTTATTTACAACACACAATGTCGATGAAACTTCACAATTTGTAAATACATTATATTGTATGGGTGATGGTAAAATTCAAATAGCAGGTAGAGGAACAGTTAATGATGCTTTTACTAGATATATAACATTTGACGAAGTAATACCTCTAAATCAACTTACAATGCTTACTATGACTAAGACTGATAATAAGATAGAGGTATATAAGAATGGTGTTTTAGTTGGTAAAGCTGATAAAGTTAGTTTTGATACAAATTCATTTAAAACGCATTTTGGACATAACTCAAATGATGATAATGCTGATGGAACTACTTTTGACCACCTACAAATATTCAATAGAGTATTAACACCAGAAGAAGTAACTAAATTATTTAATGCAAAGGTACAATAGTGAGCTGGTTTGAATTAGAAGAAATATACTATAAAGGAGATGAATAATGGCAACATTACAAGTACCAGATAAACAGAAAATAGGAGTAGAGCAACTACTTTTAGGTGATAAGAAAGTACAGCATGTAGATTGTAAGGGTAATGTATATGATGTACATGGTCTAATGGCAAATGATTTAAAGGTTAAGTTACTGGATGGCACTATAATGGGATGGGTGGAATATATTAATATAGCAGGGGGTAGTGGAACAGTAACTACACAACAGTTAGAAGAGGATATAGAGTTTAAGGCTAGTGATATAGAGGCAAAATATAATGCCTTATATGGAAATGATTAAAAAGGAAAAAAGATGGCAGAATTTAAATTAAAAGAGTTACTTAAAAGTCAAGTAATAGATCCAATAGTCGCTGTAATGGTTCAAAAAGATAAAGCAATAATGGAAAAGGTTGCTGCTCTAGGTACATGGACAGGTACATCTACTACTTTAGCAGGTATGCCTACTGTGGATCTAGCTGGTAAAGCTATTTCAATAGGAGATATGGCTACATTATCTGCTAAAGATGGAGATAATGTAACTGGTCTATATAGATACGATGGTACTAACTGGTTACTAGAGATTGATTACAGTGATATCAATATAGATAGTATAGTGGCTGATTTAACTGCTGGTGCATTAACTACAACTGTTGATGCTAATGGAGTGGTATCTACTACTGCTGCTAAGAAGTTTGTTAATGCTGATGATTTGGCTGTACTATTAAATAGTATAAAAGCTAAAAATGATGAATTATACCATCCAAAGGGAGGTGATCCACTTCTAAAAGTTGTAGGTGCTGATGCTGAAGAGAACACACAGGAATTTATAACTGCTAAACAAATGAGTGCTACATTTACTACTGCTGAAGTTTTAGAAAAGTATGAAGCTCTATAGTTTATATTTGAGTGGCTCTTAACTGAGCCATTCTTATATGTACTAACAATAAAATAAAGGATTAAAATGAATTGGATAAGAGATTGGGTATTCCTAGTAGTAAGACCATTTTTAACACAACTTAAAAATAGACTTGCTAATATTAAATTAGAAAAATTACCTGATGGTGATATTAGATTTACTAATGCTGAAAATCAAGGTTTAGATATAGAAATATTAAATGAAAAAGAAGCTACAGACATAGCAGTAAATGCTACTATATCTGGAGCTTTAACACTTAATCCTAATCCTTATTTTACAAATGGTGATTTAGATTATAAGGGTTTTGTAGATAATTATGATAGAGCAAGTATAGTACAAGATGTAGTACCTAATGCAGCAGCAGCTTTAAAATTAACAGGTAGTGTGCTTACATTAGTAGGTGATGTATATTGTCCTATGCCTGAAAGTTTAGAATATAAAGCTAGTATAGATGTAAAAGTAACAAAAGATGGTCTAGCTGAAGAGGGTGGTTCTATTATATTCTACCTTGGAATAGTATCTTATGATTCAGATAAATTTGCTATATACCCACAAAATATAGGATATGTGAATACTGATGGTAATACAGCACCCAACACAGACCCTTTAATAATGGAATTAACAAGAGATTTAACAGGTGTAGATGTTTACTTTACATTTAAGACTGGTGATATCACTAAAATAGCTCTGGTAAATCAACCACATTTTAGAGCAAATAAGTTTCATAAAAAACAATCTAGTGGTGATTACTGTTATATAGGGATAAATGGTAGAATATATGACCATCTAGGGATGAGTCAAGATATAAAATATAATGCTTGGACTGTATTGGATGATACTAAAGCTGATAATGACCCATTAAAATATATAGAGTTAACAGGTGAGCAAGTAGATGGTAAGGATGAGTATAGATTACAACTTACATCAAAACTAGAACCTAAGAATGCAAGTATATCATATACAGTAGGTGATGTGTGGTTACAAACATTTGGTGGTGGTACTTATGCTTATTGGATTAGTGCTCAATCAGTACCAGTTGATGCTAAGTATCATCACTATGAAAGTGCTTGGTTTAAACCTACAGACCAAGATGGTTTAAATGAATATGGTAAATACAGGAATGGAACAGCATCTGTGAAGCTTATGATGTTACCTAGTTATTATTATAAAAATAATGATCATGTCCATAGATCTATACTAACTGAAGATAATATAGATGCATACTATGGCAACATAGCATTACTTAAAAGGAATATATAATGGATATAATTGATACACTAGAAGAGTTCCCACCTTACGAAGATAAACAAGCTATACAAGTTGCTAAGGAACAAAAGCAATATATAGCAAAAAAAGCTAAAGAAGAAGCTATAGAAAATCTAGTGGTTTCACAACACGGAGTAAAGTATGCAGGTGATGATAAATCACAAGTAAGAATGACTTCTACTGGAGCCATAGCTAACTGGATGTTCAATAAGAATATAGGTAACACATTAAAAGCAGTTGCTGATAGACCTGAAACAGATGATGTCACAAAAGCTATGCTTACTGGTTTATCAGATATATTTAATGGTGTATATAAAGAGATATATATAGATCAAAAAATAGGGTGGAAAGGTGCAGATGGTAAATTGCACTCAGTACAAGGAGAGAGTGTTTTAGAAGCATTATATAAATCTATGCAAGAAGTAGGTAAAGTTATCCAAGAGACTTCTATGGAAGATAAGTAAAATGGATAAATATATAGAGGAGGTTTATAAAATATGACTGCAGAAGCGGAGAGATTAGTAAAATTAGAAATGGCAATTTCTCAAAACATAGTAGCCATAAGTTCTTTAACAAAAACTGTTGATATCTTAGCTAAAGCTATGAAAGATGAAGACAAGGATTTAAAAGAATCTGTTATTGAGCTAAATAGGTCTATGTCAGAATGTAATTATAAACATTCGTCAGTGGTAGAGAAACTAACAACAAAACAGAAAAAATTAGAAAATATAGAAGCATCTATTTCTAATTTAGAGTTAGAGGGATCTAGGAGTTTAAACAAAAAAGCTACCAAAGAAGCTATTAGAGAGATGGATAGAAAAACCAATCAGAGGATAGATGAGTTAAAAGGATTTATACATAAATCACTATGGTGGTTGTTTGGTGGGTTGATCGCAGTAGTCAGCTTCTTGATAAAAGAAGCTTTATTTAAAGTATAAGGGAGTTAATATGAAGAAGATAATGTTGATAGCAATAGTGCTATTGTTAAGTGGATGTGGTGATGACAGTTGTTGTACTAAAAATGATAAGAAACAAAAGTCTATAGGTTTAGCATCTGGTAGTCCAGTGACAACTCAAACAAGTGGTGAGCCACAGAAAGTAAATCCTGTTTCATTGGCTGCTTCAGGAGCTTCTAGTAATGTAGAAATAGCACCTATAGTAGATAATCCAAATGTAGATAGATTTGATGCTAGTATATTCTGTTGTGTAGATAATGAAATATACAATCAAGCAGAAGTAATTATCAATAAAGATTTAGAAGAGATTTACATAGTTATAAGTAGAGTAGAAAACTTACCATCAGATGATGAGAAGATGATGCTATTTTCTATACCTGAGATAGATAATGAGTTTAGAACAGTTGATGAACTAAAAGAGTTCTTAAGAGATAGATACAATTTTAAAGTAGGAGAATAATATGTTAAAAGAAATATATGAAGTGGTTAAGTCAGTAGGTTTTATAGATTTTGGATTTAATTATATAGAAGAGGGATTAAGCTCTAGGTTTGCCTATGTGGATCTTGATTCAAACAAAGATGGAGTAATAGACCCAGCAGAAGCTGAAGCAGTAAAGACTAATCTATGGACTGTAGCCAGAAATGCAGGAGCCAAAGCTCTAATAGATTCTAAGGGTATAGCTATAAGTATTAATCATTGTATAGATTTCAATGGTACAACTGCGGCTAAAGATGATATAGCTATTGTTTTGCAAAAAGGAGATTTAATAGATACTACTACTGAATTGAGTTTTGCACAACTACATTGGTTAAATGATAATGAGTACATATCGTAATGGCTAAATTACAAGTAGCTTTCTACAAATCATCTAAAGGTGAGATAGATGATAAAGCCATTGATCTGCTTACAGGTCGAGATGGCTTTAGTCATTGTGAATTACTACTATCATCAAAACACACTATTGCAGCACACTATTTAAATAATGGTGTTGTTCATTGTTATTATAATGATATAACAAATGATGACAAATGGGTTGTATTAGAAAGAGAGATAGATAAAGATTTACGACAAGACATCATTAATGAAGCTAAAAAGCTACTAGGAACGACATATGATACTAAAGGTGTAATTTGTACTGCATTGCTTAAAAGACCTCTCTGTGTCAGCCCTAAGAGCACTTGGTGTAGTAAAATGATTGCTGATGTATTATTTAAAGAATCTATAGACTTAAATATCATGCCAAATGGATTATTTAATCAACTAATTAAAGATGGTTGGATCAATAAAACATCGCTACAAGCAGGATGGAAAATAGGTAAAAAACAGAAGCCAGAGATAGATAGATTTGGCAGAATCAGAATAGAAGGGAATTTAAAATGATAAATACAGAATTAATAGTTAGTGATGAGTTAAAGTATGGTAAACAGGAAATCTTACTGGATCCAACAAAAGAAGTAAGCAAATGTGGTTATAAAATAACTGCTTTAACAGCTAATGATCTTATGCTTAAAAAAGAAGATGGTACTTTCATTAAGCTAACAGATTGGATCTTACAAGAGAAGATAGAAATAGCTAGAAAAGATGAACCTATAGTAGATGGTCAAACAATTAAATTTAACTGGACTGGTACAAATGATGTTCTTATCTATATAGATAATGATGTTCATGGTTTAACTCCTAGTGGAAATAAAGAGCATGTGCAACCTTTCCTTCCCGGTACTCATAAGGTAGTAATACAGTGTACTAGAGATAGAAGAGGATTAACATATACTGTAAATGTACCAGACCAAGCAGGAACTATAACAGTAACATATGGAGGAGAAGCATAATGGCACTTACTAAAACAACAATAAAATGGGTAGTAGATGGAGCAACTGTAATCATAGATGGTGGTACACCTATAGAGGTTACAGGTAAAGAATACATAGCTCAACTTACCACAGGTGATCATACTTGTGTAATAACACAGAATGGTAAAACTATATATAATGAAACTCTACATGTACCTAAAGCATTAGAAGATGTAGTCAATGAAGAGATAGCTGCTAAAGGATTATCAACATCAACAGAACTACAAACAGCTATTGATAATGCTATAGATAATAGTAAGGGTTATATTGATATACATTCATTTTCATCAGATAGAAAAACACTAACATTGTCTCCAGTAAACAAAGATTATACTCCTAAAGCTACAAAAATAAAAGCTATAACAGATGACGGTAATTCTACAATAAAAGATATTGATGGAATTACAAGTATGACATTTACTTTAGATAGTAAAATAGATAAGCTTCAAATACTAGCAGGTAATAATAAAATATTAGATGAAATTGATTTGAAATTTATGATATCTATACCAAGTATAGTACCAGCTAATTATATAACAATAAAAAAAGTAAGAAAATATATTGAAAATAATTCAGCTTATATTTCAGTGCAAACTGAAGTAGATGCAAGATATAAAGATACTACTAGACTTGTATATACATCTGAAGGTGAAAAATTCCTTGAATATTACAATGAAACAGCTATAATTTATTCAGAAAATGGAGGCACAATATATGAGGCTATAAAAGTTTTTGATGAATCTGGTAATTTACTTGAAGAAATAAATCTAAATTTACTTTTGGAATATCCAGAAAAGACATGTCCTATACCAGAGATTTCTAGTTTAACTCACAATCGAGTTGAGTTAAAAGGTTTAGATAATAGCGTAAAATATACACTTAAAAATTTAGACAGTAATCTAGGTTCAGGTACTTTATTGGATCCTACAAATGGAGTGCTTAAAACTGGTGTATTAGGAGGTAAACATTATCTTTTAAAAACAGAAGATGGTACTGAGATAGTTAAGTTTATAACTCCTGAGAGAACATCAGTAATAAGGACAAATGTAACTATTGGTGTTGCTGGAGGTTATATTTCATCAGGATATGATAGTTCGGCTTTTTATAGTATAGCTATTAGTGCTTATACAACTGAAGATAATACTATAAATAGAGATCCCGGTATGAGAATTGATGGTGCTAGTCAATCAACAGGTGCTCTTAGACAATTGAATTTAGAAAATTATAAACCAGACAGTAGTGGAGCTTTTGAATTTAAAAATTTAAGCAATTCTGTGGAATTAAAAATATCAAAACTTATGATTATAAAAAACTAAAGGAAAAATATATGAGAAATATAATTATAGCAGTAATGTTAATGGTACTAGTATCTGGTTGCAATGGTGGATCTAGCAAGAAGAGTGAAAGTTTAAATAAGAAAGAATCTGCTCCAGTAGGTAATGGCTCTATGTATATAGGACAGCATAATGGATGCATAGCTTATTACGATGAGTTATTTTGCAGCAAGAAATACGGAAGTGGAATATTAGCAGCAGGAGATGAGCCAGTATTTATAAAGGATGAGAATGGCTCTTTAATACTACTAGAGGATAATGTATCTACAAAAGGTAAGACTATATATTACAAAGTAGATAAGGATAAAGATGAGAAATAGTAAGTGGCAATACAGAAAGATGGAGGTAGTATAATGTCAAATGGTATGGCAAATTTAGCAATTATAAAAGAGCTAAAAAAAGATAAAAAATTAGATCCAATAATAGAAGAAGAAGGAAGCAAGTTAAGAAAACTTGTAACTGGTAATTCAAACAAAAAAAGTAGATTATTGACATATAAAGAACTAGCAATACTTCAAACTTGGGTTAAAGATAGGTTTGAATATCAAAGTGATGATTATGTTTGGGAAAAATCTGATCATTGGGATACTACAGCTTGGATAGAAGTAATGTTAGCAAAAAGAATACACTGGAAAGGACATCTTGAGGGCAAAGCTGGATCAGACTGTGATTTCTTCGGATATGCAGTATTAGGTATTCTATATTATATCTTTGGTTACAGTAGAAATCAACTAGAAAGAGTTGCATGTAGAACTGAAACAGGTGAGGGACACTTTGTTGCTTGGATCACTTCAGAAGGTGGAGTTGTTTATCAGATGGAGAACAGAGTTCAAAAACCTAGATCTGTTAAGTATATGAGAGACAAGGGTTATGAGTATATGCATTATTCTAAGATGACCAATGTTGATAGATGGTATAAAGCAAATAAGAGAGCAGCAGAGATTATATATAATACTCCTAGTGGTCTAGCTAGTGATGAAGCTGAGTTTACAATAGATAAAGCAACTGCAATAACTAAATCTAAAACACTGGTAAAAGAATGGTTTCAAATAGCAAGTGGTTCAGCTATTACGGCAGTATCTGTTATAAAGTCTAACCCTGAAGCAATAGCAACAACGCTATCAGCTAATAAATCAGATCTTTCACAATTCATAGGCGTAGAATATATAGGTTTATTTGTGGCTCTACTAGGATTCATAGGTGTGTATCTAAGAACAATAACAAATAAAGATGTCGATAATAAAATAGATTACGAGGGGTAAATATGAACTTAATGGAAAAGATATTAATGACAATAGTATTACTATTTATTTTAGTAGGTACTGCTATGTGGCTCTATATTGGAAGTTTATCTTCTGATTTAGATAGAGCTAACTTTGACCTTAGAAATGCAAACAATAAAATAGTTAGCAATGAAAAGAAATGTGATAAAGATTTAGATTTCTGTGAGAGCCAGATAAAGTTAGAGAAAGTAAATGTAGCTATAGAAAAAGATACAGTTATAGAGGTAAAACGAAAAGTAGATAAAGGAGAAGATTATGAAATCGTTGCTTCAAAAAGCAAAAGTCCTGAGTGTGGTTGTAAGCATGATGGTACTGGTTGGGTGTTCAAATAAACCATGTTATTGTCCAGCATATCCAAAGTTGAGAACATATGAACCACTTAAAGATGTCAAGCTCAAAATCAAGAACAGTGGATCATGTAAAGAGAATAAGAAATCTCTTGAGAAGGCATTATCCACTCTAGCTGTTAAAAGCAGAAAGCAAAAAGAGATTATAAAAGCGTATAAACAAGAAGTAGAGATATATAATAAAATGATTGAAGAGGATAAGAAGAATGAGTCTATATGACATACTAGATCTTATAAATGATATTAATGATGAAGCTAAAAACATTATAGTTAAATCATTATCTGAGAATCAATCTCATATAAACAAGATACGAGATAAAATAAATAATGGTAGATACTCAAAAGAAGACATCATAGAAGATTTGGATCTTAAGAAGATACTTACCAAAATGGAATTAGAAGATTTAAAGGATAGGTTATCATGAAAAACATATTATTATTTGGATGGTTAGCAATAGCCACAATATTAGCAATACCAACTGTATTGGATTATACAGATGAGTATCTAAATGGAGATACAGATAGCCCTATACTGGAAGGAGCTGCTGTTGATTCTCAAGCTAAGTTTACTCAAGATATAGCTGAATTAATAATATATGCAGATACATTAGGATACAAACTCACTTTTGGTGAAGTATGGAGAACTAGATATCAGCAAAGACATAATATTGCTATAGGTGTATCTTGGACAATGAATAGTAATCATTTAAAAAGAAAAGCTGTAGATTTTAATCTTTTTGTAAATGATAGTTATGTACAAGAATGTCAATATTATGCTATATTAGGTGAATATTGGGAGTCACTTGATGAGCACAATGTTTGGGGTGGTAATTTTAATGACAGCCCTCACTTCGAGAGAAGAGAATCACTTAGACAAGCAGATAAATATAGATCACGAAAAAGATGTAGATAGGACATATTATGATGGATGAAGATTACGAAGAAAATAGTTTAGCAGTTTTTAACCTTGGATGGAAAAATCCACCAACTATAGAGGATCTAAAAAAAGATTATGATAGTTCAAAAAGCTATCATTCTTCTGTAATAGCAAAGATTAAAGATTGGAGAACAATTCTTTTAGCTCCTGATAGAGAATTTGGTAAAAATAGATCCCGGATAACTCCAAAGGTTGTTAAGAAACAAGCTGAATGGACATATCCTGTTATCGAAGAACCAATGTTGGCATCAAAGAATATGTACTCTGCTGAAGCTGTAACCTTTGAAGATTCACAAGTTGTAAGAGAAGCAATGACTATAGTTAATCATCAGATAAATAAAGAGATTAACAAAGTAGAACTTATAACAAATGCTACTAGAAGATTTGTTGATGATGGTACTTGTATTATTAAAATAGGTTGGGATAAAAAAGAAACATATAAATATGAGTTTGAACCAGAATATGCTTGGATCCCAGTGAAAGATCCGATGATGGCTCAACAAATGATTATGCAAGGAATCCCTCCATATGAAAGAAAACAAAAAGGTTGGAAAAAAGTTTTAAAGAAGCAGATGGTAAAAAATGCACCTTCATTAGAAATTATGGATCCAGCTCTAGTTATTATAGATCAAAATGCTCAAGGTGATTTAGATAAAGCTCAATTTATCATAGAAGAGTTTGATACAACACTTTCTGATTTAAAGAAAGCTGGTGTATATAAAAATCTTGAAAAGATAGAGCGTAATAATGCAACAGGAGATTCATCTAGTAATTCAACAGGAGAAGAACTTGGTGATAACAATGATTCTTTTGCTTTTAAAGATAAGCCTAGAAGAATTATAAGAGCAGTTAGATACTGGGGTTATTGGGATATAGATGGTGAAGGTAAAACATCTCCATTTGTAGCTACTTGGATAGATAACACTATTATACATATAGAAAGAAATCCTCTTCCTTATGTAGGACTACCATTTGAAACAGCACAATTCAAACCAGTACATAAATCAAACTATGGTGAACCAGATGCTGAAGTTATTAAAGATAATCAGGAAATCATTGGTGCAGTAACTCGTGGTTGGATGGATATGATGGGTAGAAGTGCAGCAGGTCAAACTGGTAGAGTTAAAGGCTTCCTAGATGTAATAGAGAAAGTTAAATATGAAAATGGAGAAGATTACCAATTTAATCCGGGTAATGATCCAAAGACTGCTGTACATATGCATGACTTTCCAGAACTTAATGCTACAGCATTAAATATGATTCAAATGCAAGAGAATGATGTAGAATCTTTAACAGGTCGTAAAGCTTTTACAGGTGGTATATCAGGAAGTGCTTTAGGAGATACAGCTACAGGTGTTAGATCAGCTATGGATGCATCAGCTAAAAGAGAGATGGGAATACTAAGAAGATTTGGATCTATGTTTGAAAGAGTAGCTATTAAAATCATAGCAATGAACCAAGTATTTTTAACTGATGAGCAAATCATTAGAATCACTAATTCTGAATTTATGATAGATAATAGAGATAAAGAAATTGGTAAGTATGATCTTAAAATAAAGATAAATACTCCTGAACAACAAGAAGCAAGAGCACAAAACATAGGTTTTATGATGCAAACAATGGGTAATACACTACCTTTTGACCTAACTAAAATACAACTAGCAGAGATGTATGAGCTTAAAAACATGCCTGAACTAGCCGAGAAGATCAGACAGTATGAACCCCAACCTGATCCTATGGAAGAATTACAGAAGCAATTACTTCAAGCTCAAATACAACAAATTGGTGCTTCTACTCAAGAAGATATGGCAGATGTACAGCTCAAAGGTGCAAAAGCTCAAGAAACTATGGCTAAAGCACACTTACTTGGATCTCAGAAAGATTTACATGATCTTGATTATACTCACAAGTACAAAGGTGATGATATTAAAGGTAGAGTAGCTGAAAAACTAGCTATAGAACAACATAAAACAGAAAGAGAATTGACTAAAGAGAGAATGAAGCAAGATATAGTAGCTATGCAGATGAAAGGCAAACTATTATCTGATCACATAAATAGGAAAAGTAAAGCTTAAGTAGAATTTAAACTATTTTATAGTTTAATTCTAACTTAAATAAACATATAAAAAAAGGAAGTATCAATGACTGCTCAAGATTTAGCTCAAATACAAGAAGACAGATTAAAAGAAGAAAACCTACTAGAGAGAAAAGAAGCAATGGAAAGATTATTGGATAATAAAGATTTCCAAAATCTATTCTTAGAAGACTTTCTTGCAAAAGGTGCTTTGAATATGGCTAGACTTATTCAACATGAAAGTGTAAAAGATGAATACATTCTTGAAAGATATAGAAACAAACTTGTTGCAATAGGTGTAGTTAAGAACTTTATTGATGCTGTAGTTGTTGAGGGTAGAGATTCAGAAGAAGCTATTGTTCAAATAGATAAACTTATAACAGGAGCTTCAGATGAGTAATCAAGAAGAGCCACAGGTTCAAATAGAAGAAAATACAACTCCAGAACCAGAGGTTATTGATGCATCAGATTTATCAGATGAAGATTATCTTGCAAACCTAGATAACATAGATGATAACAATCAGATAGTATCAGAATCAGAGGATACACCAGAAGTAGTTAATGAAGCAACACCAGATAATACACCAGAAGTGGATCCAACCTCAGTCAATGCTGATCAGCAAACTGATTTTACTCCACCTTTCGATGAAGCAATTTTTAACTCTCTTCCTGATGATTTCAAAGAAATTTTCAAACCTATCAAAGCCAATGGTGCAGAGATAACACCTACACCTGATAAAATGATTCAGTTAATGCAGTTGGGATCAAAGTATTATGCTGATAGAGAACAGATTAAACCACAACTTATGAGTGTAAAAGCTCTTGAGAAAGCTGGTATAGATCAGGATCAGTTAAATATGCTTATCGACATAAACAATGGAGATAAGACAGCAATAGCTAGATTTCTAAAAGATAAAGAGATAGATATATTTGATATAGATGAGAACAATGCAGAGAGTTATAAACCACAAGACCATAGTATATCTGAAGCAGATTACAAGTTGGATCAAGTGGTTGCAGAACTAGAACAAACTGAAACTTTCCAAGGGTTAATTGAGAATATTGCAGAATATGATGAACACTCAAAAGAAAGCATTAAGTCTAGTCCTGAAATACTCCAAGTATTAAATACTCATAAAGAGAATGGTATCTATGATTCAGTAATGAGTAGAGTAGCAGAAGGCAAAGCTTTTGGACAATTTATGAATATGCCAATCCTAGATGCATATAAACAAGTTCTTGATGTCATGATTGCTGAGAACAATGTGGTTCCAAATGGACAACAAGCTCAAGCACATAATCAACAAGTTCAACAAGCAGTCCAAGCTCAAAGACCTACTCATATTCAAAACGAGGCTATACCTTCTCAAGCATTAGCTCCTACTAATTCACATATGCAGGAGCCACCAAGAGTTCAAGGGGAACCTAACTGGGGTGAGCTTAGTGATGAAGAGTATTTAAAAAAACTAGGCGTATAAAAACAAGGAAATAAAAGATGGCAAAGCAAACAGGAGATAAAGGAATTGAAACTACTGGACAACATCCAGTAAATGTATTCAATAATCCACATGGTTATTACACAGGACAAACAACACAAGGTTCTACGATTGATACTACAAAAGCAGAGTATGTTGATGGTCAGCGTATTCCAGCAGTAGGTCAAAGAGGAAATGCTACAGATACTGGTGAGTATCAAGCTCAACTAGTACCTTATAAGTTTCATAGGAAGGGTATCTTAGATATCTATAAAGATATGGTTTGGCAACAAATCTGTTCAGATACTACTGGTTTAAATGCACATAGTGGTACTAAAATTAAAGGTTATAGATATCTTCCATTGATTGATCCTAGAAATATCAATGATCAAGGTATTGATGCTACTGGTCTTCAAGTAGAAGAAGGTAACTTATTGCTTCCGGGAGCAACAGATCCGGGTGCTATTGACTTAAACAAGGTTATGCTTGGTGAGTTCGGTGGTAGAGTAAATAGAGTTGGTTTTTCAAGAACTGAGTATGAGGGAGATATTAAAGATTATGGTTTCTTTTGGGAATGGTCAAGAGATTCAATGTTCTTCGATTCAGATCCAGAGCTATATAGTAACTTTGTAAAGTTATCTATGGAAGCAGCGAATCAAATCGTTGAGTATCAAATCCAAGAAGAAGTTCTTATGAAGGGTGCTACTAAAGTTTATGCAAATGGTAACACTGTTGAAGGCGTAACTGGTAAGCTTACTTATCAAATGTTAATGGATATGTATGACAAACTTTATGAGAATAGAGTTCCTGAGCAAACTAAGATCATCAAAGGTTCTAAACTTACTGATACTAAAGTTGCTGGTAATGGTTACTTCATTTATGTTCCACATAAAATGACTAGACAAGTTACTGAGCTTACAGATAAAGCTGATGGTACTGGTAATAAAGTATTTGTTGGTGTTGAACACTATGCATACAGTGGTGTTGATAACATGAAAAATGATGCAGCTATGGGTGAGATCGGTAAGATTGGACCATTTAGATTCATCAAAGTTAGAAACATGACTCAAGCTAAATATCTTGATGGAACTACTAAAAAAGTAGTTGCTAAAGATGGTGTTTATCCTCTAGTTGTTGTTGGTGAGGAAGCGATTAAAGCTATCACACTACATACAAATAGTAAGGGTAAAGGTAGATGGGAAGTAATTGTTAAAAAGCCGGGTTATGTAACGGCTGACAGACACGATCCATTTGGTAAGACAGGTTTCTATTCAATCCAATGGTGGTTTGGCTTAATTGCACAGCGACCAGAAAGAATAGTTATAGGTTACGCAAAGGCGTAAACCCTATATTTAGGGCTTTGTTTACATATGATGTAATAATCATATGTAAACTTAACCTCCACTACATTTCTTAATCATTAATAAGATTCTCAGTAAGAACTTCAGAAACTATTTCATTAGACAATGATAGAACTCTTGTTTTATGCATAAGTGGATCCAAATCTTCAATCATATTAAATGCTTCGTCAATTAACTCTTCATCAGATAATGCATGAATACTTAAATTCCTGACATGTGATTTAACTTCTCTTTGTGCTTTCTCATCCATTATAATTCCATTCTATTTTCAATTTTTTCCAAACTCTTCTAAGTGTTAGCTCATGAAGTCTATTTGGGATCTTGTTAAGTTCAGATAAATACTCTTCATATTTAGCTATTTTCTTTAGGTCCTCTTCGTCTTGACCTTTATTTCTGAGTCTATACTTGAATATGTTAGCTTTACAAAAACCAATCATTTCATCTCTAGTAAGTTCTTTTTCAAGATCATATATATGATTCTTTCCATCCTTATTTACATAATGTAAATTCTCACCCTTTGTTAATAACGGATGCAACTTTATCTCTTTCTCCACATGTACTCCTCTATTACTATATATAGTATTATTATAATTATAAATATTGTTGCCAATAATATTGTAAGTTCTAACATATCTTTCATAATATATACTTCTTCAGCAATGAACATTTACTTTCTCTAAAATATGAATATATATATTTTTGTTTATTTATATTTTCATCAGTTGGATCCTCAAGAAAGATTTTACTATATTGATTACAAGCACTATGTTTTTCATCGTATTTTTTTATAATATTATACACAGTATTTATATTCAAATATACTACAATACATTTTTTACAAGTAAATATCTTTGCTATAAAAGATAAAGCAACTATAATGCCACATATATACAACATTAAATCTGCGTTCATTTTGATCCTTTATTTTTATATTTTTCACAATGCAATCCAGTTCTTATTTGTTTGCACTTAGAGCATTTGATAGTAGGTATCTTTTTGTCTCTTTTTGGATCCACTTGTAGTCCAAGAGCCTCAGCACAAGAAATACATAATCTTCTATATTTATCACAAGGCTTATTCATTATTTATCTTTATTAACTCTTGTGTTAATCTATTAAGTTTAGAGATTAAAACTTTATGTAATAAAGATTCATCTTGATAAGTATTAGCTTTAACAGCATAAATATTAGATAATCTAGTTATCTCATCATCTGTAAGATTTGTTTCTGCCGAACTTAACTTATTATAAGCCCATTCTCTATTTTTTTCATATCTTATTCTAAAACGGTACTTCATCTTTTTCCTTTCTTGTTATGTCCATCCATAATGCTTTATTTAGATCTTCAAACATTTTAGCTGTCCATTTCCATTTATGATTTACTAATGCATATCTATCTATATCATTTTGTCTTTTATCTATTTTTGATATTTCTACTATTTTACCAGCCATTTTAATCATACTTTGATTTATAAAAATACCATAATTACCACCTTGTTTTAAGTCTTTTCTAATTCTAACTTTATCTCCAACTTTATACAATATAAATCCTTTTTTTTCTTTTTTTTTATTTTTATGGTATTATGTTTTTACAAAAAATAAATTAAAAGAGGAGTCAATGATCATGTTAAAAGATATTCACATGAAAACACTACAAGCTGAGGCACGAACTTACGATATAACAATGGAACCGGGAATGAAGAAGGAAGAACTTTATGATAAAGTTGAAGCTGCTAAATTAGCAGATAAAGATCTTCAAAAGGCTAAAGAGATAAGTACAGATATAGAATCAAAAGAATCTATATCTGATGTTGAACAAGAGTGGAGAGAAGCAATGGCTCTAAAAAGAGTTATTATTACTTCTAATGATCCAGATGATTCTGAAGATTCAGGAGTTATGTATTCAGTGACTATGTCTGACGAGAAATTTAAAAAAGCAGATCTGGAGATATCTATATCTAAATTTATACCTTTCGATACTGTATGGATGGTTTCTCAAGCTATGGTTGATTCTCTTCAAGAATGTTACTACAATAGAAAGAAGAAATACAAAGTAAAAAAAGGTGAAGGTCATGATTTTGGTTTTGAATTAGTTCCTACTAAAAAATACAATATAGACATATTGGATGATATCACAGAAGATGAACTAAATACAATCAAAACTAGACAATTAGCAGAATCAACACTAGAAGGATAATAGATGACTGATGAATCCATAGCACTAGCCATAAAAACTGCTATAGAAGCAGAAAGAGCAAGGATCAAAACTGCCGGAGAAGCAGCAGAGAATTGTGCCTTGATACTTCCAAATGCGAATGATATAGATGATAGTAAATTTACAATAGATTATGATGAACTTGGTAAAAATATATCTAAAGTCCAAAAAGCTAATATGGCTGGTGTTAAAGAATTAGTTGAAGATCAATTTAATAAGCAGAGAATAAAATCTCATGAGATGGCTGAGATATTAACTCAAGCTATCTTGGCTGCTATGAACTCATCTCAACAAATGGTATCAGAGATGAGCAAACTGGATCCAAAAACTAATCCATTCTTTAAATATGATGCAAAGATGAAGATGTACGAGATGGCTCTAGCTGAATCAAAGATAAAAGAATCTTGTGAGAAAGAGAAGCTCATACAAGCACAGATAGAGGGATACAAGGTACAATCAAGAGTTGATGTTACAAAAGTATTCACATCTGCTTGGAGTACGGCTAAGGCTCAAGAGAAGACAACTACAAGACCTGATTCAATAGGTGATCCATCTATTACATCTATAATGCAAGAGTTAGCAGAGTATGTATCAGATGATAATAGTGAAGCAAATAAAAAATTTAATCCAGCTATAGGTAAGAGAGTTGATCCTACTAATTTATCTCAGACAGGTGAACAAGCAAAATCTCCAACTGGAGAGTAATTAAATGTGGAATCCTTTTCATGGTAAAAGAAAACTCAATTCTGAAACACAAGTCAATTTCCTTAACGAGGAAAATGATTATGCTAGAACTGAGTTTAATTACCATAAGGAACCAATTAGACACATACACTCTGTGGATCTATATGATGAACATACTAGATCAGGTAAATACAACAAAGCTTATCAATACTTCATGCGAGGTAAGACTAATGAGTATGAAGGTTCACTCACACTAGCTAACTTTAATGCTTTATTTATAAATAATCAAAAACTTGAAAATGTTAAAACATATATGCAAACAAGAGTTGATGTGTATGATATAAATGTATCTGGAGATATTAAAGAAATTGAAGAATTTTTATTAACATCAATAGATAATGATAGATGGATATTATATATTGAAGAAAGTTGGAGATATAAATTAAATAGGGAACCAAATTTATATCCATCAGATGATCCTATATATCGTAATACATATGCTGGACATACAATAATTAGAGAAGATCATGAGTATGATAATGATGGATATAAATTAGTTACACATTTTGGATTAGCTAGAAGAAATGGTGTTTTAAAAATATATTACTTAGAAAGCAAAGAAACTTCAACTAATTCAACTATTGGTGACTCTGGTTATTATGATTATACTACTACTGATGATGAAGAATATATATACCTCACATCTACTCAAGAATATAATGGTGAATTATTTACAATAAAAATTAAAAAACCACCATTAAAAGATCATTATATTATAAAATTTTCTACTACATCTAGTACAGCTAGAACATTTATAGAAATATTTCCATATGTTGAAGGTCAATTTCCTCAATTTGAAGATTTAACAAACGATTCTTCTGCACCATTTTCTGATTGTATGCCAGTAGTGCCTATATATGAAAGTAATAAAAAGGATGAAGAGAATGAAGGATTCTTTTCTACTGATATAAATGAAAGCTCATTAACTGATGAGAATGAACCAGTTACTAAAAGAACTGAAGGATGGGAGAGTGTTAAATACAATGAGCAATCTATGAACAAACAGTTAGCTCTTGCAAATAAAGATCTACATACTTTATCAGAAGGATTCATTACTGGTGTAAAACATATGATAAGAAATGTTAAAGATGAATATTTAGTGGATGGAGAATATACTGAACCACTTGCTAAACACTTAAAGACATATACCTTAGAAAACCTACAAGGACTAGTTCAAAGAGTTGATAGAGGCTTAACTGATGAAGCATTAACTGATAAAGAACAGTTGGTTTATGATGAAATCATCGTATGTTTTGAAGATCAAAAACCTTGGGATGATAATGATGATGAAAATCCGGGAAGAAAGCAACAATTAGAAAATAATAAGTTTATATTCTTCTCATATATGCTCAATCCATTCTCTAAAAGACAAGTAATGAAAAAAGCTATGTTTCTATATATGCAAGAAGTATATTCCAAACTGGATCAATCACAAGGTAATAGATATGGCATATATTACAATGAAGGTAAATTCAATAAACAGATCCAGTTTGAAAATATAAAGCAGACAATACATGATAATAGATGGAACGAAGATTATAATAATGATGACATAATATCGAGAATATATGATTATGATACAGAAGATATATACTGGCAAAGATATGGAGCCAATTATAATAAAAATGATTACTTTACAGAAGATGAAGTACATAAAAATAATGATAAATGGTATTTAAACACTACTGGTGAATATATGCAAAGAAGAGAGAGAAATGTTTACAGGATCAAACAATATAGATTAAAAAAAGAATCAGCTTCTAAAACTTGGACAGAGCTTGATAGAGATGCTGATTATATACTTGAAGTTTCTTATACAATGATTGATATGGATTTCTACTCAGTGGTTCACTATGGTAAGTATGCAGATGGTAATAATTATAGCTTAGAAGAATCAAAAGGTAAAAATAGAATAGGAATACCATTACCTATCAATATATTTGACTCTTTAACTATATTTGAAAAAGATGAGTTAGCATACTATTCAGAATGTATAGAGATATATGTAGGAAGTGTTGTATATTTACATTGGTATGAATTGACATTTTGGCAAAATCTAGTCAAGTGGGGAATGTATGTATATGCAGCGATGGAACTTCTTGGTGCATTATTCCCTCCAAATCCAGCTCTTATGGTTGCTGCTTTAGAAACATATGCTATGGCTGAGGCTATGAGTTATGTTATGGAGAAACTAATAGAACATGCAATAGAACACTGGGGATTAGATGATGGTATTGTTATTGCTCTTACTCTAACACTGTTAGAAGCATATGCTAAAGGTGGAAAGTTCGATACTGAAACATTGGTTACCTATGGATCCAAGGCTATGAATAGAACTAATTCATTGATGGAAATGCAAACTGAAGCACTTTCAAGTGAAATGGATGAAATAAATGAAAACTATGATGACTTTCAAGAAGAGATGGAAAAAATATTAAAAGAAGAATGGAGTGTAGATGTTGAATATGAAGACTATTCAGTTAAGCCTATCAAGAAGATGAGAGATTCAATTAAATTATCACTTCCTAGACCACACCCTATAATGCTACAAACCAGCCTACATACTAAATAGCTTAATTTCAAGCTAAAAGAATATAATGTAAAAAAATAATCTCAAGAGGAGAATATAATGGCAAATCCATTAGCAGGATACGCAGGTTATCAACCAAAAACTATTATAAACAAATCAATAGTTGGTCCAGTACGAGGTACAAATGTAAATCCTATTGATTTAAACTTTGGTAAAACACCTGCTCCATTAGGTCATATAGGAGCAGGTAGTGTTGGTCATATAGCTCATGAAAGAGATTTAACTGTAGGTACTCAAACAAATAATACTACAGATCCAAGATTGGCTGTTACTATACAAGAAGCAGCAAAAAAAGCTGGTGATTACTATAATCCTATGAAATCTATAATGGATAGAACAAATAGAGCATTGTTTGGACGAATGGATAAAAATGGTATGAAACACTTAGGACTTGATGCATATATGCCATTAGTTCAAGGTGGTTGGGATATGTGGTCTGGTTATCAAAATATGCAGATGGCTGAACAAGGTATGGAAGATGAACAAAATGCAACTAACTTTAACATGCAAAACTCTGCTATGAACGCTCAAGCAAATATGCAAACAGCTAGATCACAAGAATTGGCTGCACTAGGTTATGGTGGTCAAAGATCATACGATATGGGACATGATGCAAGTGTTGGTGCTCAATATACAGATTTAGCAAATAAGCATAAGGTAGGTTAATCATGGGTTATTTTGACAGTGAACAAGTATCAGGACCAAATTATGCATCTCAGTATGCTCTTCTAAACTCATCATCTAAAATGATGTCAGATGGTTTAAAAGGAATTGGATCTGGAATGAACTCTCTAAAGAAAGCTATTGTTGATGATCCATTTGAAGCTGAAAAGAAAAAGAATACTCTTAACTTTTTAGATGCTATGAGTAAAACACAAAATAATGAAAATCTAAATGATATAGAAGCTAGAGGAATGGATATGGGTAATCTCATAAATCAAGAAGCTCTAATTAACTATAGAACTACTAAAGGTAAA
This sequence comes from Lepetodrilus fucensis, assembly GCA_032361325.1. Classification (NCBI taxonomy): domain Eukaryota; kingdom Metazoa; phylum Mollusca; class Gastropoda; order Lepetellida; family Lepetodrilidae; genus Lepetodrilus; species Lepetodrilus fucensis. The sequence goes on from JAUTBV010123605.1 coordinate 47,388, forward strand.
GAGAATACTAAAACATTAGATGATTATTTAAAAATAGGTAGAGATGTTGAAAAATCAAATATTAATAACAAACTTAAGGCTGATGAGTTCAACATAAATAAAGCTCTACAAGTTAAGATACAAAATTCAAGCATAGATAGTGATAATGCAACTAGAAGTCTTAATGCTGCTAAAACAAATATAGCTACTGATAAATACAATAGGACAAATGAACCAAAATTTATTCAAGATCAACTTACTGGTGAATTTTATAAAACAAATAATCCACCTGCTGCTCAACAAGCTATATTATTTAAAAATGACTTAATTAAAAAAGCTAATGACTTAATGGAGCAAAAAGTAGCTACTGAAGATGAAATTAAAAAAATGAGTTCGCAGGACATATCAGAATTATATGATAGTTATATTCCTAAATTAGCTAAAGATAAAAAAACATATGAAGCTTCTATTGGTGATGGAGATATGGGTAAAGATATAGAGGTAGGAGAATCATTAAATAGAGATGTAATAGTTAGTAATGGAACTGCTGAAAGAGTAAGCTCTAGGCTTGGTGTTAAAGATCCAATGGATATTCAAATCATTAAATCAAAAATACAAAGTATTACTGATGAAGTCATGAAAGATAAAAAAGTTAAAAACAAGAAAGCAACTATGAATAAAATTATAGATAATTTATCAATGCAATGGAACAGTAACTCAAATAGTTGGATAAACTACAATGGTGGTGTTATGGAAGAATGGGATGATATCAAGGGTAAAATAGATCCATCATTAGTTAAGTATATAAAATAAGGTAATAAAAATGAAATTAGAAGATTTTGACTATGTCCAAGGTGGTAGAAAACTTGAGAATAGATCACTAGAAGATAGACTTCTTGATAAAGAATATGGAAGTGGTCAGTTTACAGATAAATTCAAAGCTAGATTAAAAGCTTTAAAAGCATTAAAACAACCAGATAATTATATGGATGATTTAGCAAAAGCACATGAGTTAGAAAACTCAACGCTATCAAATATAAATCGTAACATTAGAGGTGTTGCTGATGGATTTGCTCATGGTATGTTTAAACCTATGACTAAATTTGCTGGTCAAATTGGTATGACTGGAGCACAAGTTCTTCACGAATCTATGAGAGATAGATTTGGTGCTGATGCAGATGTTAAAAACAAAGAATGGTATGACCAGTTTGGTAAAGCTAATGAAGCACTTACTCAAGGTATAGATGATAGGTTTAAAGGCATCTCTGATGCAATAGGATATAAAGAATCTAACTCTATGAGAAATACTAGAGAAAATATAGCTAATGGTGATTTCTCAACACTTGGTGCAGACAATCTAGTTGAAGGTGGATTAAATGCAGCAGGTTCTCTTGCTGGTATGATGTATGCTCCATTCTCAACTATTGGTGGAACAATGGTAGATGATGTGGATCAATCAAATGCTATAGCTAAACAAAATGGTCATAAAATGACTAACTTTGAAAAAGCTCAAACAGCACTTGGATCTGGTCTATCTATGACTGCTGAAAGAGCTTTCTTCTTAAAAGGTGCTGGTAGTGGTATAGGTAAAGCTATTAATGGGAAGATAGCCGGTGGAGTTGGTAAAATTGCAGGTAAAGCTGGTGATAAAGTTAGAAATGCTTTAGGTAACACAAGAAGTGGTATTGTAAATCAAGCGGTGGATCTAGGTGTAAGAGGAACAGGTGCAGTAGCCAAACCTTTAGCTAAAGGAGTTGGGAAAGTAGCGAAAACAGGTGCTAAGGGAGTTGGTGCAGCAGGTTTTGAATTCATGCAGGAAGCAGCTCAAGAAACAAATAAACAAGCTGGTGGTTTAATGAATGAAGATAGAGGATATGTACAATCTGTATATGATGCTTTATCAAATGATAGAACCAATAAGATAATCAGAGAAGCTGGAGCTGGTGGAGCACTTGCAGGACCGGGAATGAAAGGTGTAGCACGAGCACATAATTTAGTACAAGAGCATGGACCAGATGTATTAAATACTAAAAATACAGGAGTTAAAGAAGACTACAAAGGTGGATCTGCATTCAAACCTAAGAACTATGTTGAAAAAGATACAGATGAAGTTCTTGCAGATGTTGAAGCTAAAAAAGCTCAAGACAATAAAGACACTATTAAAAAAGAAGCTGAAAAAGAATTTTATGCGTCTGAAGATATGAATGGCAAAGATGGAATCAAAAATACATATGAAGAGAATAGAAAGGAGATAAATGAAGAAGATGATATGTCTCCTGCTAAGAAAAAAGCAAAATTAAACCAATTAAAAAAAGAATATAAAGAAGATATCAAAAATGGTATAGATGGTATATACGAAGAGAAGATGGATAACTTTAGCAGTGAGGATCCAAAATCATTAGCTAAAAGAACAGAAGATGCTCTTGAGAGTGGTGACTATAATAAACTTAAAGATGTAAGTGTATTTAACAAGGGTGCTAAGAAAATTAAAGATAAATATTCTAATGTTAAAGTATGGACAAAAGATGTAGTTGATTCATACAATAAAGAGATTATAGATCTTGGAGAGAAGAGTGGTGTTGATTATAAAAACCATATGTATAAAGATGGAGTTAGAAACATAACTACTGAATTTAATGAGATAGAAGATTCTATATCTAAAATAGAAATGCAGTTAGATGGAAAAGATAAAGACACTAAAGATTATAAAGCAGGTCAAAAAGCTATAAAACTTTTAGAAGAACAAAGAGATATGCTTAATGATGATTTTGAAAAAGGCAAGTTTGATATAAGTGAAGCTCTTCTTCATCAAAAACAAGCAGATGCACTAGAAAATAGTGATTCACTTGTAGGTAAAATATACAAGAAAACTGGTCAAATTAAAAAAATGAAGTTTGCTGCTGAACAAAGATTAAATAACGCAGCATTTAAAAATAATGTATATGGTGATCATCCTTACGATAATATTGATATAGATGACAATGTTGATGACAATGCTAATGATATAGTGGATTCAGTGACCGGGGAAAAAGTAGAGCCTACTACTGCTAGACAAGAAGCAGAAGATATGGATCAAGAAGCTGATATAGAATTAGAGAAAAAGAAAGATGAAGCTAGAAAAGTAATCAATGATATATTAAAAGAAAACACAGATAAAACTGCACAAGATGTTAATGAGATTACTAAAGCTATTGAAGATAACGATATCAATGATAATGTAAAACAAAAAATAAAAGACAACCTAGATAATGAAGCGTTTGCAGTAATTCTTCAAGTAGCTATGGACAATTTATCAGAAGAGAATGGACAGAAGCTAGAAGAAATACTTATAGAAGTTGTAAATGGTGATTCAAAAAACTCAATACAATTAGATGAAGATAGTGATCTTGAATCTATACTTGATGAATTAAATGATGATCAAGAGGCAAATAGACACAAAAAGTCACTTGAAGATACTAAAAAATTTGCTGATATAGAAAACAGTAATCATAATGAATCTCATATGTTTGACAGTAATACAGATAGTGTTAATAAAGAAGTTAAAGACTTTGTAGATAATGCTAAGAAATTAGCTAAAGAGGTAAATGATGCTGATAATGATGCAGACATATCTTCACTCTCTGGTAGGATTAAAAGGGTATATGAGCAAATAGCAAAGAGATTAAAAAATGCAAATACTAAGATAGAAGCTATAGAGAACAGCACTCTGGATCAAGATAAAAGATTTATAGAGATTGATGGAAGAACTATAAACTTTACAAATAAAAATGTATTACAAAATATAAAGAAAGAAAAAGCAGATTTAGAGGAAGCACTAAACGAGCTAGAAAGTCATCCTGATAAAAAAGTAGTGGAAAAGCTTGAAGAATTAAAAAAACAAAATGAAGGTACACATCAATATAAAGATAGTACAGAGGAGCAACACAAAAAAGATGGATTAGCATATCAACAATTACTAAAAAAAAAGAAAATTGATTTAGAAGAAATCAAACCAGAAGGTTTAATCGGTGCAGTAAATGGTATGACTAATGGATTAGATTTTCTAAACTTTGATGGCAATGGTGGATCTAACTTTACATCTATTATTTTACCTGATGATTATTATAGTTTATCTCACATAGATAAGATAAACTTTTTAAGAGCTATTGATGAAGCTATTAAAAGTAAAAAGAATTTCTGGGGCGAAGCAAAGAAAACCAAGGGTAAAGGTAAAGGTAAAAGAAAAAGCAATTTTAAACAGATTGTTATAAATGTAGCTGGTAAAAGGCATATTGTAAGTCTGCGTAGAGCAGGTTATCAAAATATTATAAAAACTCTCAATAGCATAAAGAATGATTTACCAAATATAAATACATTATCTCACTACAGAGCCACATCATATGACTTAATGAATCAAAAAGGATACACCAATCATAACAAAGATGGTGATAATGTAAAAAGTAAGTTAAACTATGACTTCTACTCTAAGGCAGAAGGAAATAACAAACTTGAAGCTAAAAAGATGATGACAAGTTATGCTGCTCAATTAGCTGAAAATAGATCTGACTGGAGTAGTAAGTATAAAACTTACATAGAAGATTCTACAGATATCATAGATGTAAATAACGAGATAGCTGAACTAGATGGTAAAATCAATAGAGGTATCAAAAATAACAAGATAAATACTGAAACTGCTGAAAATATATATCTAAGAAATAGATTATCTTTTAAAAGAAATGCATTAATAAAGACAGCTATGAAAGAGAACAAGACAAGAAAACTTGAAGATGCTTATGATAATGCTGGGTTACTTGGTAATTCATTAACTACTGTTCAAAATAATAGCGTAAATAAAGCACTAGCACTACTTAAAAGTAAAGAACCATATGAGAATAAGGAAAAGTATTACAATGATATAGTTAAGGATCCAAAAAGTAGTGATGCTGAGAAGATAGCTAGTATCAAAAGACTACAAAACTTAGATAATAAGAAGTGGTCTCCAAAAAGTGAACATATAGATGTTATAAATAACATAAAAAAGCTATACAAAAATAACGAAGTTGATTACAGTAAAATAAGAGATGTTTTAAAAGATCCAGCATATAAGACAAAGGATAAAATACTAGAAGATGATTCTTTGGTTGAAGGACAAGAACTACTAGATCTTGAAAATCAAATAATAGATGAACTTGTTAACTATGATCCAGAAAACAGTAAGATATCAAAAGATTTAAAAAACAATATTGTCAAATATAAAAGATCAGTTAGAAAAACTAACTATTTAAAACAAGCAGTATCAGGTATAAAGAAGTATGGTAAAAATGTTCTTAATTTACTGAATAAACAACTTGAAGAAGATGAATCAGCAAATGAACAGTTACTTGATATAATGTATAACAAAACAAATGCATATAGTGAAACAAGTGCTAAGAAATTAGCTAAAAATAAAGAAGATGCTTTACAAAAGATGCAAGAAGCAAAACATAATCTTCAAGAAGCTGTGGATCCAAGTATTG
>JAUTBV010123606.1:0-26998 GCA_032361325.1 Lepetodrilus fucensis
TCCTGCCCTAAACTGACAAGTCGTGATATTAGTGAAAGATTCTAGAAAGCGACTTTAAACCCCAATACAAAAACAAAAAAGCAGTCGAAAATTGACGATCTACCTCATTTGACAAAGTTAATGCTGATTACTCATGTAGTTGTTGGATCAAAGTTTGCATTTATTTGAAAAATCTGGTTTCATGAAAGTTACCTTTCTGACACAATCTTTCCCATTGCAAGTTATCATCCTTGGTTTACTGCAACACTTGGTTTCTGACCGCCCATAATATAAGTGAAATTGTTGTGTTTTCGTTGTCGTATACGTATTTTATGGCCCAAGTTAGTAAACATCAACACGTAATAAAGTTGAACAGTGTTTACTCTTTCGCACTATGAACAAGAAGGCACCGGATACGAGTTCCGGTGTATGATGTCGTGTGACGTCAGCTAGCGCATGCTAGATCAGGGATACCGTATTTAACCTAGTATACTATACAGAAATAATATTAAAAGCAGTAGTAAACCACCAATTCCAATGTTCTTTTATAGAAATACTTCCCAGTGTAACCCAAAATATATTTTATATCTGAGACAATTGAATTTGTGCATGGTCCACAGGTTCACTCATTGCTACTTTTCCCAACTTTTACATTCATAGATATTGTGCTGGGATGTTGTGGTGTGAAAGCAGTAGAGATAGGATTCTGAATTAAGCTGTTGATAGTAACCTTATTTTCTCTTTTATATCATTGCATATGGATGAAATATTCTTGCTGTAATGTAAAACATTAATTCATTGATTCATTCTTTCATTCAATATTGTATTATTAAGTGTAGGCCCTTACAATGACTCGGTGATAAAACATCATACTTCAGGGCCAAATGTTCAAAGTTCAAACCTTTTCCATCATCTCGGTAACAGTTCTGTTTTAGACATTGTCATGATAGGATGTGCTGTTTCTGTGCAGTTAACCATTTTGCTTTTTAAAAATCTGATTTGGCATGTATTGCTACTGTAGCCTTTGCATATTCAAATATTTTATCATTGACTTGTAACCCTATTTAAAATATATTTCCCCCCATCAGGAGATTCCATTAGCTCCAACATACATTTGTTAATTGTTAAAGTATACCATATTTTCAGTTTGGTGGAATTATAATATGCTTTATTCCAAACTAGAAATGTAAAGCATTACTGACAGTTTACCATAGTCGAGGTATTGTTTCATTATGAGACATTCAAACTGTGTATTCTTAATAGTATTAATTTGTATGTAACAATTATGATTACAGCAAACTGCTCCACAGTGGACAACAGCAGCGGCAGCGGCAGCAGCAGCAGGCCAATGGCGTTGGGCACCCCAAGTATGTATAACCAAGCATTTTTCAATCCAGTCCAATTCAATTCTTTCTTGCATATACGGCCACTAGCCCATATACTGTATTAAACAGGCATTTTCTATTTCAGCAATGTTTGTAAAAATGCTACAAAAGTAGTCTAATGAATAATTGTTATGTTGTCAACAAATCTCAAACCTGCATGTATTTAGTATTTGGTTACCAGCCATGTTGACCATTGGATACCGGTTTGTAAGCTGGCTGATGACTACGGTTTGGTCCCTTTTCTATGTTATGAATATGTTTGTTGTTCCTAATACAAGTTCATCCTGTTCAATATAAAGGTTTAAGGGGAGAGAGACAGTTTTGTAGTTTTATTCATGTTTAATTTCAATAGTTTACCGTTTTAAATCTTGTCATTCTTCACTTTTCCCCGTTGAGTTTCCTTGGGGTTGTAGTTCTGGAAGTTCATCACAGAAATTATGTGTGGAATATTTGTTTTGACTTAACCCTCTCCGTGCTGGATTAGACTCGGGCCTAGTCCTTTATGGCATCTCCGGTTGCCTATGGCATGGAGAAGGTTAATTCAACCCCCAATAAATGACAGCAAAAACAGTGTCTGATGTTTTAATCGTGTAACGCCAAAATTCATATATATATAATCGTCGACGTTTATGACGTTATTATTTCTTTTTCTCCACAAAGATATATCTGCTATGCAAGGAAATAAATTGATCCACATTCCAATAACATGACAAATTTTCTCTTGCAGCAAAGTCCAGGTCAACCCACGCTGGCTACCAACCCGGGCTATGTCTATGCTACAATGCACGCGGCACCTGAACTGATGTACCCAGCTCAGCCACCGCCTCAAGCCTACGGAACAGAGCTGGGTGAGGGAGCCCTGGTTGAGGGAGCCCCAGTAGAGGTAATCCCCAGTCACTATGCCTTGTGATGCGTCACAAATAGAAATTCCAAGCATACAGCTTGAAGAAATGCCATAGGTTCTTGGTGGATTGTGGTGCCATGGTGGAAAATGGCATTGAACTTGCTGAGGACAATTGAGAAAGTGAAAGGGAAGCACCTAACAATTGGTTATTTGTCGGTCTAGCAGCTGCCATTCCATGATTTGTATGCGTCTACAAGGTAATTGTTGTATCTGTACATTTCTCCGGTACTCGAGGGCATGATTGTTGATATATTATTGGCGTTCTTCCAAACGTAAGCAAAGTTACACAACACAATAGAAGTTTGGTCCGTTTACCTGACCGGGAGGAATTTGAGAAATATTCTGGTGATGCTTTCTTATAGATTTGCATACGTATGTTGTATATTATCTGTTATTCATGTAATACTAAAGCTTGTGGCCAAGAAATGCCTTGTGAATGTGTTAAGTTTCTATGTCCGTTGATTTATTGGTATAGTTGGGTGCTTCCTTGCACTATGTCCTTGGGATATGAATTATGCAAGTTAAATGTTTAGCAAAATTTACTACAGATGCTCATGTATGTTTTTAATGATTCAATGACTATATATATTTTGGGGGAAAATTAGATTATTATACAAAATGTGTCACTTTTATCATGGTAAAGCTTTGCCGACATGGGTGTTGGTTCATTTCATGCACTTGGGCATTTATTGCTATACTGCATTGCAATATGCCTTTCATGACTGATCTCCTTTTAGACACTTACTGCAAACAAGTACAGTGTACTAGAGAAAGATGCACATAATTTGTCTACGATTCTTGTATACCTTCTCAGCCTACATCAAATTGTCATTTCCTGTGTATAGCCTTTTACGATACCAGCCGGTATCTCTTGCATATATGTTGATGTGTATATATTGCTGATATGTATTGTCTACAAATGGTTTAAGCAGTGATAACATATATCCTGCATATATCAAGCAAAATATTATCTGTTCAATATTTTAACATCTACAACTCTTCAATTTTAACCTGTTTTTCTTGCTACTAACGTGTACGTGAATTTTGTTTGCCCATACCTTTGAGCAAATTTATCAGGGAATTCTTAATGATGGGTTCTAACTAAATTTTTAATATTGGACATCAAGCTGCCGAAGTCATCATTTTAAGAATTGTTTTGTTCATACTGTTAACAAGCTACAAAATTTTAGAAGGCAGGTTTAGATCATGATCATTAAATGACGTGTCCATTGTCAAACAATACATTTGCTCTTATGTATGGGTTCTTGTTGAGGGTTAGTCATATGCACAATGTTCATCTATTTGACATGATCACTTGTTGATCCAAAGCACGAATACTGGCAGACAGTTCCCCATATCTTTTGTAAAATTAGGATATATCGAAGGAACCTAGATCACATTACACTAAGACAGACTGCCAATACAAGCTGGCTTCTTTGGAGATTCCAAACATTTACTATAGTCGTTGTTTACTGATGAAAGTAATATTTTACGTGGTGAAATTTTTCACTTCAAAATTGTTAGTATAGTTTCTACAAAAGAGATATTGGCCATTTTAACATATTTAAGATATATATAGGATTTTACTTTATATGGTTCTTCGAAAATCATTGTCATTGTCAGCGTCTCATGTCTGTTTCCATGGTCATTTTGCAAAACGTATTTCTTATATTTTATTGTGTACTCAATGTTTGATGTTTTTCAAATTATTGCCAGTATTAGTGCTCTGACTGTTATTATGTCCGTTTGGCTGGCCACTTGGCTATATTTTATGAAGACAGTGCATTTAGAGAATAATTCTGAAAAGGAAAAAAACAAACTTTTAAATATAATTAAAAGTGTTTGGCTATACTAATGTATGGGCATACCTGCCAATTATTGTTATCAATGTCTTTGACATTGTTGAAACGTCAAAACCCAAAGTTATCGATTAGATGGCATTTGAAACTTCCAGGTCGGATCAACATACTAAGGACGGGGGGCCTACTGCCGTAATGAAATGTCTGTTTACAGTTATTTAAATAAAATAAACTTTGTTAATTCTTAATCGGAAGAATTGATTATTTTTTATTCTATTTTTTTTTCCTAAACATAAAATCGTACAAGTAGGCAGGTGTGCCCCATGAAATGCATTGGCTGCATAGCATGTTGTAATGATTGGTTGTTTAAAGCCATCCCCCCTTTCTCTTCAGGGTACTAGTGTGGTGCCAGTGCAGCAATCGTTGGCCTATCTGAATCACATGCATGTCACTGACGCTAACAGTCTCGCCTCTTCTGAGCAGACCCCTGTTACCACCGTGATACCTATGCATACTCCTGCATCCCAAACTGCCAACACTGTCTCAAATTTGAAGAGAAATGTAGCTATAACTAGGCGTTCGTACAGCAGTCCTACTATCCTTGTGAAGCATGGGCACAAGGTTCAGCGTGTTATGCTGTCTCCTGGCTCGGTCTATGGCTCAGCTTCCGACACTGGGGAGTATTGCCATGAAGGAGTCGTCAAAGCTCCGCATCTGAACCCCAGTTCCAACTAAAGCCATAGGGGGGAAAAACAACCTTTTTATCCATTTCATGTTCATTAAGAAAATTAGAACGAATGTCAACTGACTCAATATGCTGCTGTGTCCACATTCTTCTTTGGATTTGTTTAAGACATTTGTGTGACTTTGATCAGGAAAATTCAGATTTTCTATCCCATTTCATAATTTTCAAATATGGAAATTGAATCTTCTTTCTTTTTTCTTTTTTGTATTTCTTTTTTTTTTGTACATGCATCAAAAACCTATTCAATAATGCATGCCCCAAGCTGGATGACATGCCATTTATATGTATCTTAAATTGTCATTTATTCAGATTTAGTCCCTGACCCATGACATTCATACTACGTAATAGCTTTGATCTGATATGTCGAACCAAAGCAAGTTTTAGTCTGTGCTTTTCTATGGCTCGACAGCCTATAATGAGACGATAAAGCCAAAAGACTACCTCAGGCTACCAGCTGTGTCATAGTGCTATTGTTATTTGTACAAACTGTTGCTTGCCCTTCCTATTCAATAATAAACAAACAAGGGATATTATGAACAAGAGAAGTAAATAAACTAGTTGATGTTAAATTGTAGATGGTAGGCATGGTTATAGTACAGTAATGCCCTTGGAGTTTTAAAGAATGACCGCACCTAACATAATAATATCAATGAGACATCTGATGGGAACTGTGTGCTATTAAAGCTGGTTCAAATTTGAAGAGGAAAGGTACTATTGCTTTGGTTGAATTATCATGGCTACACCTAATTCGGTGATTGTTAAGACTCGCAGGTACTTCATTACTGTTTTGTGTATCATTATCACATATTGTAGCTGCTTGTGTATCCACTCCACATCTCTTTGGGCATGTTAAAATATTGTCCATTGGCTTTGGTAAATTGTGTAGCCGAGATCGATAATCAAAATGTGTTTTTCACAGTCTCATGCCAAAATTTACGTGTGTTTTTCTTCTTTTACAATATCCATGCCAATCTTTTTAAAATCCAATATTTCTGTCTAGTAGTGCTGTTATTGGACTTTTGATCGTGCCGTTGGACATGTTTAGATTTCGATATTCTCCAGCCAAAATACAATACCATTGCATAGATGCCAATCATTATATGTCTTAATTTGCAAATGTGAATGATTAATAACGACACCCCTTCCCCATATGTTTTGGCTACAAGAAATGCTGTATCATATTCCCATTATTTGTGTACCCATGATAATTGCATTGCATATCCCAAAGTACTAATCATCAAAATTCATGTTCGTCACAAACCATTTGGAAATTTATATATATATTTTTAATGTTAATATTCTTAATATTAAGCTGTAAGCAAATCTAGCATGTTTATAATGTAAATTATGTCAAGGCATTATTCTACCTACAGAAACATCTTTAAATGACAACACTTTAACATGTTACTAATTTATTGTTATCTTGTAGTAAATATGCATGGTCAATGGGTCATATCAAACAATGGTATGTGGCATATTATATTTCGACCTTGTGACTGACTTCCCATACATGTTCAGTGTCAACACCCCATTTCAAATGTTAAATTGCATGTGTACAAATTTCATCCGTTTCATGTACAGCTTATTTTTCTTTTTTATTTTAGCAGTGAATATAATTTATCAATACCATAGTAAGGAGGAAAATGACAGGATTACTGTATCCTTAGAGCTGGCAGAAATTTGAGCATTTAACTAAAGCTATAAAAAGTCTTATTTCCGTTTATGCTTTTTAAACAAGTGCATTCTGCAAAGAATATAAATTAGGTTTATTTACATGCTAATATGCAACAATAGACTTGACTTCAGTTGTGAATCAATGGAAATGGTTTTAGTGGTAGAATTGCAGTGTTTTGTATTTCATTTGCATGTAATTTCATTTATCACGCAGTTATGGGTGAGAAACTCATTAATACCTGCAATTTTTATCTTGAGGCAGACATGTAGCCTTTCCTAGCTTCAGAAATTACATCGACAGTAGAAACTAAGAATGGAATTTGAGATTATTTATGATATTAATAGAAGAAGTTAAGTGAGAATGTATTGTGTTTGTTCGTGATAAAACATCGCGGCCGAAAGAAAACCATCGTACCCAATCGCACTGTCTGAAACTTCGAATGGGTAAGGGCAAACAATTTCTCAACATCCATAACCGTCCAACCATCATCCACCAAGTCATTGTACTTTCTACTTCTTTATCCCTTTTCATTGTTTCCTTGTTTTGTTCGGTCACTGTTCAATGTTCATGTCCCACATTTGTCCAATAGCTATAGTTCTCTACACTTGTTTGTAAGCTTTGCTTTTATAGCTTTCATATTTGCATGTGTTGTGTAAACTCCCAGCAAAGTGCATTCAATTTGTTTTTGTGACCATACCACACATTTGACTGTTCATCCTCTAACATCATTTTTGTGTATTGTGTTTTATTGGTCAGTTGTACTTCTAAAAAAAGCCAATTTTGGATATTTATAACAGATCCTGAACAGAGTAATAACAAGTAATAATGCATATGTTTATTAAATAAATATATATAAGAATATATGTATGTAATATGTATATGTATGTACATGTTTTTGAGGGATGTATCAAAATATTATTCATACATTTCTTTTTCCGTTTTATTGTCTGAATATATCTACCATGATGTCTCAAGATGAAAAATATTTTGCTTATTTATTTTCTTTGTCATTTTGTTATGTTCTCATACTGCCTGTTTAATATCCTTGTTATGCAGGGTTCAGATATTTCGGAGAAATATCATTGTTGTAGAGAGATGCTTAGTAATAAGTCATGTCCTGTACATCTCGAGCCTTTCTACATCAATTGTTGTGCTCAGCTGGTATTTGGTTGTGATAAATCTGGAAAAAGTAAAAGGACTCGATTGGTGCTGCAATACTACCCATTGCATGCTAGATATTTGTTGTGGTACTATGGAGAGCGGTTACATGATACTGATCATTGCTGCAGCACTACAGTTACATTGCAGATCAGTGCTACAGTGTTAATTGATAGATCTCTGTTGCATTACTACCTGTTACATGATAGCTCTGTTTTGCCATAATATTACATGTACTGGTATGCAACTCTGCTCTTTCTTTTCTTCTGTGATAGTCCGTTACCATGATGAAAACAACAAATCAATGTTTTGGCATCTATTGTAATGCATGTACATTGTTTATATGTACATGTGTTATGAAGTTGTTTTCTTCTAGAAAGCAATTGGTGAAGCAAACTAATGCAATACAATACAAGCTAAACACACCTGTCCCCTTGTTTTATTTTAATATTTATTTCCCGTTTTGAGTTTGGTTGTGATAAATTAAGACAATATAGTTTGTTTTCATTATTGGTTATTTCAGACATTATTACCATATGATATATTTGATAAAAGATGAATAGTTTTAGAATAATCCTTTATGTGCACTTATTACATGATTATCCCCAAATATTTATGTATGGAATATTACATTACACAAAGGAATATTATATGGTTGTGAATTTGTGGTGGAAAAACTCTTACTGGTATTATAATAAGAGGTAATTCTTGAAAATAACATTTACAAACATGGCAATACCAAGACAAAATAATGTTGCAAGATCAAGTATAAAGACACTATTTGGTTAGCTATTTATTCCATCCTCAGGGCATGTTAACCGGAATGGTAATCATCTGCTTTATAGTATTTTAATACCATATTTTGACAAGATAGTGCTTACTTTGATATTTACCTAGCCCGGGCCATTTCTCCCAATGCTAAAGGTTATCCTAAGAACTAGTTGAAATTCATAGCATTTGTTATTTGTATCACTATTCTGGCTAGTAAGTTTTCAAGTTAGTTTCTAGTGCTGCAATGTAGTAATATGCCTGTCAATATTAACCATGGACATGACTTGATTATATTTAAATTAGCCATGTGGAATGTTTCCATCGAGCACATCTTGGTTAATTTCTTAATATCTGCAATTCTGTCTAGGTGACAGAGCGAACTGCTCCCTAGCCTTTTCTGTCTAGGTGACTGTGTGGTCAGAACGACCCGCTCCCTAGACAGGCATCATGTTAAATAGAAGAACATTCAATTAATCTATCGCAAGCTGTCAGTTTTCCAATGCTAGGTATCCTAAGGGCTAGTAGAAATTCATAGCATTTGTTATTTGTATCACTATTTGGGGCTAGTAAGTTTTCAAGTTAGTTTCTATTGCTGCAATGTAATGATGTGATGTGCCTGTCGATCAGAATACAGGGGTGCGTTCAAGCTAGAATGTGTATTGATATGTGTAGGAAAAGCAATACGCACAAAGCTGTTCAACGAGCAATACATGTAGGGAAAAATATTGTATTCATGTATTCTAGCTTCAACGCACCCCAGGTACACTTAACAATGAACGCAACTCGATTATATTTAAATTGGCCATGTGGAATGTGTCCATCAAGTGCATCTTGGTTAATTTCTTAATTTCAGCCATCTGCAATTCTGTCTAACCTGTATAGGTGACAGAGTGAACCGCTCCCTATACCCTGTCTAGGTGACTGGTCAGAGCGACCCGCTCCCTAGACAATCATATAAATTATATTTATTTCAAAGGGAAATTGCTTCGCGATAGGTCAATTGGCTATGCTCAACATAGATAAATACAGTAAATATTTTTATTTTCAGATACATGTGTCCTTTTCGTTTCTATTTTCTCTACTCTATTATTTTCTTTTCTCTTTTATTATATATATATATTGTTTTATTATGAAGATCCTATTTTTTTTGTTTCCAAATGTGATCTATTATTTATTTATCCATTCTGATAAGTATATGACATGTTTGGGTTATATGGATATATTTTGATGATCACTTCTGAAGTGTTTGTATTGGTGACTGAAATTTTAGGATCTCGGTGCAGAGGGACAAGTTTATTCTCTATGCAATTTGCGCACATATGTGAATAGAGTGCACCTGAAAAAGTATATGTCTATTTGCACATGAAAATTTGAATATTTTATATATGTCGATGCAATAATAGAAGTTAATGCCAATTAAACAGCTTTGGTACTGATGAAAGAATAGGGATAGCAGTGCACATAAACTTTGTGGGAGAAAAGAAAAGAAGGAACTTGACAAACAAAAAGTACTATAAAGATGTCTAAAATATATATGTACATGCTTTTTAAAATAATAGTGTCTAGAAAACGAGTTGTTAGAACATTTATGAACATGCATCAAAACTCCCTATCAGCACACAATGCAACCTTTTAGTGGTTTGAAATGTGTAATTAATACCTCTACCAGTATACTTCCAAGTATTGCCTGTTGGTTCCTATTCTAGCTCATTGAAAACAATATTGCAGTTTGACTCAATATGTATATTATTGCATACTGCTTTTTTCTGTGTGATTGTCTTGGAAACTTTCCTGTCTTAGTGTGACTGTACGTGTAAGTGGATGTTTCATATGTAAATCAGAGTATTGTTGATTGTATCTGCAAGAGTGTTATTTATGTGTAAACTCATTTTCGATGAATATGTGGACAATTGAGAATAAATGTGTTCATTTAAGAGGAGTCTTCGTCTTTCTTACACGGACGATGAATGATGGGACTTAATGTGATGTGGCACAAGCTGGGCTCCATTGCTCAGAACACTTGTAACTACATACAATTGATTGTAAGTTATCGGAACCCATTTCCATTGCAGAAAACGCTTATCACTACAATACTTCAGAATATGGTTAGATAAAACTAATGTAGTGATAAAAGTGATTCATGCAACAATTTGTAGCATGCTCCAAAAACTGGCCCCTGTATTGCAGATTTGGGCGTTCCGAGTTCAAGCTTCACAGAAGTTGCCTTTCTGAAGTAATGTTGGTGGGATGCAATGGTTATCTGTGGCATCCTCGAAAACCCAAGCCATTAATTACTACACTAACCTCGTCAAATACCCTGGGATAACTGTCTATGTAGAACTCTACGTTGAACAGCCAGACTGAATATATGAATATATTATATTAATATCAACCAATCGGAGTCCCACTAGACTGTTGCGTTTGGGTTACGTGTGCTCTAAATATATCTCTGGATACTCGCGTACATAAGACAAGAGCTTGGATTGGTCGATATATTTAGAGCATGTAACCCCCGCGCAACAGTCACGTGTCGAAAACTGAGTTCTATATAGACAGTGATCCCAGGGTATTTGATGGAGGTTTGTGTAGTCATAATGACCTGGGTTTTCGAGGATGTATCTCATAATCTGGTAGCCAGGGCTCCAGACTAACATTTTGAGTTACTTGCCCGCAGAGCAAGTCAGGGCAAGTTGCAATGGCACCAAAGGTGCTAAATGTTAAAAAATAGGTTGCCCACAGTCAAATTTAACTTGCCCCTATACGTCGGGTATACGTTAGTCCAGAGCCCTGGGTTGTGTTACCAATGCCATCCTGATCCTCAGAAGTTGCCTTTCTGCTGTGATCCCAATGATCCTTGCTTCATCAGTACCAGCCGATGATGGCAGGTTTCCACCATGGCTGCAGTACTATTTTACATTAAAGTGAACATAGACTACCAGTACCAATAACAACACATACGAGAACCATAAACTTCAATAGGATTGTTTTCTTTCTTTAGGTCCACTCGGACAATGTTGTTTACGGTCGAGGTAGCTGATCATAAACATCATAAAGCTTCATTTTTAGAGATATCCTTTGACAGACATTATAGCTACACCATGTAAATATGAAACCATGACAACCAGCAGTTTCATTGTAATATACGACTTTAAAAAAAATATTCCTGCCTTTCCTCAACACACTTCAGGCCATAATTGCAACGTATATGTGGCTGACCATAAAGATGATAATCTATGACCATTGATAAAGTAAAGAGAATGTATTTTGTTATTGGGTTAAGCACATGGTTTTGGTGACTTTGAACCTCAGTTTTCATAGCAAAAAATGCACTTGGGTGGAGGGGGGGAAGTAATTTTTTGTTTTTGTTCGTTCTTCATCTTTGTGTAGTCGGCTTTGTTTCATGTTACATACAATATGAAAAATTATTGTAATCAATGGCATTATGCCATGTTCTTTGCTATAGAAATGGTTCCTACATCATTCCACATATTTTGAATACTGCAACTAAAATAAAATCTAAACTTTCAACACATGGTGATAATACTAGAACTTGCTATCCTGCAAATTCTGGCTAAATTAGAGATTCTTTTAGTAGAAGTGATGTAGCAAAGATGTAAATATGCTCTTTGCTAAAGCATGGTTTTGACTAGTGTGGTTAAAAACTACAGAATATTCAAAGCATGTTCAAAGAGTGAATATATCAACAAACAATATGGCATCACAGAAATTCCATAACTTTAATTGTTGATCCTAAAATGACCAAATATCTGCCGTTATCGTAACCTGGTTGTATTGTTAGAGAAATGGTTGCTGTAGCTAATTTTATTGTATTCGAAAGCTACTCCCAAATTACTTTTTTTTTAAATAACAAAAAAAAACATGGGAGGCTGTCGGCACCTGATCTTCACAAATTGCAAAACAAAAAAGTCTGATATAATAACACTTTTATATACATTTACATACATGTATTCTCACTCAAAATATCTGTACAAATCAGGAGTCAATAAATCAGTAGTAACACACAAAATGGATTGTAGCAGATAAATATCACAGATTTTGGTACAATTGACGGCTAGTGTAAAGCAAATAATTTGTACAAAATTACAGTAGGGGTTTCCTGTATCACATGCTTTCAATGCACAAATATCACTCAGTGAAATTTAACCTCTTGCAAAGAAACAAATGTAAAGCTACATAGAATTTAATACTGACATAAAGTGTGTATATCATATCCAATATTTTGCATTAAAAAAATTACATGTACATATGAGTTCAATATTAGCATGCATGAACTTCAAATATAAGAAAACAAAAAACAGGACGGATATTGCATGTGCATAAATATATAAGTTGGCATAGTTCTTCATATCAGGAGTAGGAATGTATACAGTGTTGGATGGAATGGGACGTGGTAACAATCTACCTCTAGCTTCAATCACGGGGGACCAATAGGGAATGTTCGGCGAGAGATACATGTGGAAAGGCAATCATGTGCTCATCACCAGCTCGTGTATGGTGTTTATCAGACACTAATAACTCAAACATATGTGTCTGATAAAATTTCACCTGAAAGATCTCGGACCACAAATTCAATACAAACAGGAATGTTCCAGCGTAAGCAAGGCATATAGTGACTTAACGATAAAGCAGTCTCACTTCATAGGTTAATCATAAATATTAATACATACAGTATCACAGAATTTCGTTCTTGAATTGTAAGCCCATCATGATGAATCTTTCAGTAGTGTTTCACATTGTATGTTGCATGTAGTGACGTAAAAAGGTAAACTGACCAATAAGAAAAAACTTCAAAACACATTGTTACACAATGTTGCATCTTCAAATATTCAGCATGTCACAACTTTAGTGTCCATTAGTAATCTGCAATAATGTCATGCCATTGTTCTTGACATGCCATGGATACATAATTTATTAGTGACCAAATGTTCACATTTCCAGCAAACCAATCGACATACACATAATATATATACGATATACACAATAGTTTATAACAAACATGTTCAAATAACATACACAATCACATATGGGGATCATCTTCAGTAATTATAGAATCTTTAAAGCTCACAAAAGTCCATTGAAGATTGACAAATATTGTAAGCAGTCATTATTTGGCATGGACATAATGTTCTATTTAAGAATTAATTGATTAATACAATTAATTTCTCATGCATGCACGAGATACCCAGACAATTCTCAAATGACACGATATATTCAGACATTTCTCGAATAATGTGAGATATTACGACCATCCTCAGATGAAGTATTTTGCCCATTCTCGGCATGGGCTAATCAGACCGTTCTTGCACGATAATAAGATATTCAGACTATTGTCAAATGATGCAAAATATTGAGACGATTCTCAGATAACCATATATTCAAACCATTCTCGAACAACAAGATATTAAGACAGTTGTCAAATTATGCAAAATATTTTGGCCAATTCTCGGATAACCATAATATTCAAACCATTCTCGAACAACAAGATATTCAGACCGTTGTCAAATTATCCAAAATATTTTGGCCAATCGTCAGATAAGCAGATTATTCAGACCGTTCTCAGACACAATGATACCTTCAGACTGTCCTCGGCTGTGGATTAACTGTGAGGAATATACGAGTGCACGAACACGTGTCTCTGCAGCCACAGTCCTGGGTTCTCCACAGTGGGCAGACACAGCCTCTGTACCACGCTGGCGTCTCTATGGAGCTCGGGGTTCGGAGACAGGAACAGGCGGCAAGGGAACACGGAACCCTTCACGTCGCCCACGAACTCGCAACTGGAGGAAACCGGCTTGAACCAGACCACTGGCAGGTCTTGCGTGTCCATGCCCCCGGGCACTGGGACCGTGAGGACAGCTCTGGTGCTGTCCCAGGACGCGTTGGACAGCTTGAGGTTGGTGACGAACACGCCAGTGGACGGTGGGGACAACGGGCACATGCCGCTGGGCATCACCTGGAAAATACAGTAAAGTCAATAATGAACAAGAAGAAACACCTTCACGAATACATCACTGAACAGCATTGCTCTGAATCAGGCCTGTGTTTCATGAAAGGGGCATATATTTACGCCGGACATAAAGCATGGAGTGCATGCACGGATTTACATGTACTCCTTGCTTTACGTCCTGATGCCCATTGCACGACGCTCTTGTAGTGCTACAATAGTTGTAACTGGGTTCCCGCCACAATAGAAAGCGTTGACGTTACAATAGTTGTAGCCTACAAGAGCGTCGTGCAACGGGCACCTGATATATGTCCGGCGTAAATGTACACCCCTTTCGTGAAACGCAGGCCAAAAGCATTAGGCTGTAACACTTGACATAACCAGGCCCAGAAGATGTCTGAGTAGAATTTTATGCTAAAGTTCCCATTTGATAACTTTGAGTTGAGCATGAAATCGTACTCAAGAACATTTCATAACCTCGGAGCCAGTATATTCATTTTGGTTGATTCCACTGAAAACAGAAATTATGATTAAGTTTTTCACTAACGCCAAGCCATGACTTGCAGAGATTGAAATGTGGTAATGAAATCGTCAAAGAAACTACATAATGATAGATATCAAAATGTAAATGATTGAATAATAATAATAGTAGTGAAGAATTGTAATGTGCAGTAGAAACAGACCATTGCACTAATGCAAGCTCAAGGCACTACAATGGGTTTAAAGTTCATAATTATTGTCTGAATAAGTAAGTGTAAAGTTTTGCTTTGAACATGTCTATGTTGTTTTAATCTGCCCATAACATTTAGCGGAATAAGTTGAAGAGCATATCATTTCCTGTTTATTTCATCCTGGCTGAAATCCTCTCTAAACCTAAACACTTTCACTAACGAATCGCAATTACCGTATATAACGGCAAATAATTCAATTTCCGCATAACATTAACGAATCTTTGGAATGTCTGCAATCTCAGTTCAGAACCAGGTGTTTTCCTGCCTCTCTCATTCACATTCTCATTCACACCCACCCTATTACCTATTATGTTGTAAAAGTATACAATTAGAATAGCTAGCTGTTCATATATAATTTATACCTTTGAGTAAAGTGTGCATACATTTTTAACTCTTGAATACGAACTGGAAATCAAATATCTTCAGATGTCAAAATTGATTGTAGTGCAATATTGTGTAAAAGAAAGTTTTGATGAAGCAATGTTATCAATGTGTTATCCTGCCCACTCAAATATGAAGTAAAGAAACAGTCTGCCTTGATCACTCTACACGTAAACTTCTTCTCAATAAAATATGCACAGTAAGAAGAAAATGTAAAAGGTTGGTAGTGAAACTACTCCAAAATTAAATAATAAATGAGGTTTGTTGTGCAAGATATTCAATAGTTAATTATCATTTGACATCAATATACATGTGATACACAATGTTTATCTATCATAAATTAATAATCCTTCAAACTGTCAATTCCCAATGAGTATGTTCTATCTACCGGTAGTGCCTATTAGTGAATTTGTACTTTAAATTGCCACAGGAATAATTCAGCAATATACAGTGTTACAGTGCACTGTCCAAATGTCTGGTCAAATGTATAAATTAATCATAATCAATCCCCAAACAATGGAACTGAAACCAACACATTTCTTGTAATGTTCATAAAGTTGTAGTAAGTTTGCATGAGTCTGGCACTAACTGTCATGTCTCACTATCTGCAGCATCTCCAGCTCTCAACATTTGTGGGATATCCCCAACAGGAGACTCAGGTGCATCCCAGTTCCCTGTCAGTTAAAACACTAAAACCCACATACATCACCGGTTAACTTGTCCTGCTTACAACTGCACATAATCCTACTAATTTCTCCCTCACTATTGTAATATTGCCAACCCTAATTTCAAACTTAAAACACACTACTGCATGTAGTACTGGATAGACTGAACTCTTCATATCCCCCCCCACACACACACACACATACAGTAAGGTACTCGATGCAGTAGGTCAAGGGTATACCTTCGAAACCAGTTAGGTTTTCGTACAACTATTTCTTCCTAATTGTTCCAGCACCACCAGTTACATTTCGCACATACTAGACTAGACAGATAGTTGTTAGTCTAGTCACAGAGAGACGGAAAAACTGCCCGTTTGAAAGGTTACGTCCTCAATATCTCAACAAATAACAAACAAGATTGAAGGGGAAGATTTTTTTTTTTAAACAAAAATGCCAATACTCATTTAAGTGTATGATGTTCAAAATCCACGGCTTTTCTTTTGGAGCCTAAAGCTGAGCAAGCTGGTACAGGTGGTAAGTTTACGGTAGTCTATAAAGAAGCTCGCTGACAGGTTGGGATGTATGTGGTATAAATCCTGTCATAGACAGCCTGCATGTCTGTCTGTAGTCTACATTAGGGGAAGGGGAGATAGGGAGGGGGAGGTGAACTAATGGATTAGGCAACTCTGGCCAATTGCAGATGTATCATTGCATCTGTGGCATTGAGGAATGAATCTCAGCAGGTTGATGGTACAACAGTCAGCTGGATTTAGGACGTAATGTCAACTGTGAAGTAACATTAACACTTAGCTATACTGGATCCAGTACAATCTCTACCCACCAAGACATCTCTTATTGCCATTAGCACTGAGAAATTTAATTAAAAGAAATCAGATATGTGTGTTACTATTTTTATTGAAGACGTACAGAATGGACTTCAAAGGAAACACGATTCTTGAAGAGAAATTATAACACCTACTTTTTCACGAATTGACTTCATTACTTATTTTGGTATTGTTCGTATCTCTCCACTGGGAGCCTGGATGTCATAAACTATGACATTAGCTAGCTCTGGACGTCATAAACTATGCCATAAACTATGACATTACCTGGGCAATTTCATATCTAAACTTTTTCTGTCTGCTGCCATCAAAAAGCAAGGAAATGTTTCCACATGTAAGACGCGATAAGCCACGAGAACAACTTCTTCCTGGTTTTCTTTCCGGCCAAACCTGAGCGAAAATCCAGAAGACTAGATTGACAGAGTCAGTGGTACATGTCTTTTTTTCCCATCTGGGAGATTTTTTAAGTACTCAGCATGGAAAGCAGCACAGCAATGCTTCAAGCCTGTGGATAGACACACGTGGAATTCCTGCCTGAACAATATAGCAGCATCCTAAGAATACACTCCATATGACTGCTTTACTGCTGCCTTGTCTACGCAATTATTAACAAAATTTTGATGTGCGCTGTGCTGAAGGTAATGGCAGATTCTGCTGTTCTGGCCCATGGTACTACCATCAATATTGGCAGTGAAGTGAGTGCACTGTGGTCTTCTACAGTAGTTCACCGATGTCACAGTGACCTGCTGTTGGTGGGGGAGAGAACCTGCAATAACTATGTATGTTGCAACTTACAATAAAACCCATGAAGCAGAGCTCATACAGATAAGAGAAACCTGTGCAGTATGCATATAGATATATAGGCTAGCTAAGTGCATTCCAATTTCACCATTTGCGACATTAGAAACATTAGAAAATACCAGGCCCGCAAGATTATGAAACTTTTTTAGTACGTTTTCATACGCAACTCAAAAGTTTTGTTCACAAATCCCCATATAAAAGTTCAGCTTGAGCATGAAATGGTACTCAAATGTAAGCAGACTAATGCCTCGTAGGTGTTAATCTTGCCAAGAAAACCAGTAGTAAATTAACAGACATTTTCATATTTCAATGCCTTAGTACTCCTCTTCCTAAGAAAACCAAGACATTTTCATATTTTCAGTCAGCAGACTGCGGCAGTGCCTTAGTCCTAATCTCGCCAAGAAAACCAGCAGTAAAACGAACACAAACATTTCACTATTAATATTCATAAAAGTGAGGCTGTTAGAAGTATGCTGAGAGTACAAGTTGAGGTGCGACTGTTGGGTGCACAGGCAATCAGCAGGGCTGGTACTGGGTTAGTGTTATGACCAGACTGGTGCCACCAAGTCACGTAACACTAGTGTTACCACATGTAATGAGGTGTGCACCTCGGGGTGGCATACCGTGTGAGTGGCGACTCAGATCAAGAGATTGTTGTCAGGAAATACCTTGCATTCTCTACTCGTGGCTCAAAAGAAAAGTAGTTTAGTGAGGATGCTACAGAAACACATACCCATTATTTTTGCCCCTACAAGAACATACACATTATGTTTGCACCTACAAGAACATACACATTATGTTTGCCCCTACAAGAACATACACATTATGTTTGCACCTACAAGAACATACACATTATTTTTGCACCTACAAGAACATACACATTATTTTTGCCCCTACAAGAACATACACATTATGTTTGCACCTACAAGAACATACACATTATGTTTGCACCTACAAGAACATACACATTATGTTTGCATTATTTGCACCTACAAGAACATACACATTATGTTTGCACCTACTAGAAGGATATACACATTATGTTTGCACCTACAAGAACATACAAACCAGGATTGTCCTTAGATACTAATTCAGTTGAACTTGCTGATTAGAGAAGTCCTCATTAATGCCTCGATCTACCTGTGTACACATTTTAATTTAATTTATTTTTAAATTGGAGTTCAGAACTGCTTTCAAGATTCTTTCACTTATATCATATCTTGTCAGTTCAGGGAAGAAGGAAAACAGTAATATGATGCCATTCAAGTTGCAAAGCATTAATTATTTTTCCAAATTAGTATAGTGACATGAAATTTAACTTTTCCAATTTCCACCCAGTATCATATACTGTAAGTGCACAGGGAATCCACTATAGTAGCAATACAACTTTTTTTCAGCATGAGTTCTTGTTCATAAAATCCCCTTATATAAAATTTGAACTTGAGCATTAAATTGTACAAAAAATGTTTTGTAATCTCAAAGCCAGATCTAGTCAGTCCAACTAATAATATGTTCATGCCATATGATCATGTTTCCTCTATATAATATGACCCAACATTCCATTGCTAAATAAATATTATTTTTATTAGAAAAATATGCTAATATCTGATGTTACCCAGTTCATTCGTACATTACAGCAACTGATTTAATAGCCAACCATGGTTGAGAGTTTTACGACTCATCTGAAAGCCAGTTTCATGTAGGACATCATACCAAAGATCCCAGACATGCGGAACTACCTGGCCAAATTCACTGTAGTCGAACCTGGGACTACTTTCTGAACTACTAATTACCTTCAGATGTCAGATTGGGAGAAGGGGGGCAACACATCAACAGCACAAAAGAATCGTTAAAAAGAAAAGAAGATGCCGGCAGTCTGCCAATGCAAGTCTTCGTAACTGTCAAAGCATGCCTTTTCCAAACAACCTTCAGAACAGTCTGAGATGCTGTGGTCTGAGATTAAATTCCTCGTCTTCACCTGGACTGCTAACAAGAGAACTTCTCCAAACATCACGGTCGATGAACTCAATCGGCAATCCCCTTAAGAGATATCAGACTCTTTTTTGTTTTTTCTCTATTTACACATCTTTGATCTAATTTGGCAGTCGTGTATCATGGCATACCAAATAGATAACATGTTAAAGGTGTATACAATTTTAACCATAAAATTATCATTAAAGATAAGTCTGAGCATGTACAAAATCCAATAATAATATTATTCAGAAGAGAATTTAAGAATTTCTGTACAAACTGGTCATTTAATTAATCTTGAAAGTGGCTCTGAACCTATTTTCAACACACAGAAACAGAAGAAAAAATATATAAATATTTAAAAAAACAAGGACAATATCAATACATAATGTATAAAATAATGTATTTTTGTTAATTTGTTGGATATATATATATATATATATATATATATATATTATAATGACTGCTGAATGGCCAGCAAAGTCAAGATGGCTACAAGTTCTCTTGGTTGGTTGGTTGGTTGGTTGTATGTCATTATGTGTGTCCGTCCATGCATTCCTCCACAGAGCTCTCAGATGGTATAACACCACATCACAGAGAAACTGCTGGGATCACATATCATAACATAACAGCAACTGCTTGACAGGAATATGACTTGACTGGAATCCGGCCAAGTCTGTCCTAGCTGTAGTCTGGCTACCGACAGTACATACATACATACATGCACACATGTACATACAAACATACACACAGACCATGGGGCTGTAGTATACTCGTGGTGGCATTGTTTCCCCTATGAACTGTTCCAGTTATTTGCCTGCTGTCAAATCTGTTGCTTCTCTACGTAGGAGGCTGAGACACGTGCTCCACTAAATCTATACTTTGATTGCGAAGTAATAAGTGGAGCTGGCAGATATGAGGTAAACTATCTGGGTAGTGTGTAACTGTCATGAACCCGGGGTCAGGTTCCCAGTTTTTAAATTCTCCCGGAGAGATAGGTAACCTTAGAAATGGGCACACGAGGCGGGGAATACTCTTATCGTTATTAGTATCATAAAAGTGCCTCAAGATCAATGCGAGATTAAATACATACGTTTTCACTAATTGCAGATAAATTGGAACAGCTTTGCAGGTAATTTTAATAAGGTGGAGAACCAATTTTGCAGTAAAATATATTTGCATTATTGTAATTGTAAAAACGGGAAACGGGTTCGAGGAAACTAGGGGATTCTGTAACTGCATTTGCAGACTTAACTAATATCGCAACACGTCTAAATAAAACAGAGACATTAACCTTTCCTTTCTAATTAAGATAGCGCCTCTTTATTATCAAAAACATATTCCAAAAAATTACATTGATACCATATGTCATATGGTATATTTTCGTAGCGAGTTCGTACGGCACGACAAGACTAATGATAGAACGTCAGTGGAAGTTTCCAGCAGCACATTAGATCACTCTGAGGCAACACATACCAACCATTCCCCGTGTGAAACGGCAGAAAGTTGTCTTGGTGTAGCCAGTAAAGCATTGATTGGACTGAACTCTATATCTCTGGTATGCCAAGGTAAACTCTGTTAGACAAACCGTGGCACTTGGCAGCACACAGGCAGGTAAATGTGTTTACGAAAGCCGTGCACATTTGTAACTATTCCGGTTTGTCTTGGATTACCATAACATTGGAGCATCGCTGATTGCTTTTCTACAATTGGACTATTACAGTTATAGACTGTACTCAGTTTGTCCTTCATAAAAACATTATTCCATATAATAGTTTTGCAGTAAATGTAATGCTTGACAAAGAACATAATGAGGTAATTTTGTTACCTAAAAGTAAAAGTACATGAATTAGTCCTTGTCAAAGACATTTCATGGCATTTTTTGTTGTCTTTATTTAAAAAAATATATATAAATAAATAATAGAAATATTTGCGATGAAACATCTTTGACAAGTACTACTCAAAGTACATATAATCTGCCATCCTTTAAAAATATATAAGGGCATTCAGTAGGCATAATGGCCAGTGTTGTTCAAAGATGGTAATGCGCATTTGTGGCCACTATATGTACATCTAGCTATCATGGGTCTTCTACACCAGAGTTGTATAACCCCTGTGATGGTACAACATAAAAACATTTATGAGTGCACTATACACAAGAAGCTGGCAATGACATAGCCGAGAGTGGTGCTAGCCTTGGAACGCTGACATGGTAGGTGAGAGCACCAGGCTATGGGAGAGGTAACATCGCACGACCAGAACAGAAACCCACATAAACATCGACCACAAATAATCAACTGTCAGAAGTGTGCGGATAGAAACAAGTAGACAGAAGTTGGAAGATTGAAGGTCCATATATCTCCCCACTCCAAACATTACCAGCGGCCCGTAGTCAAGGCTGATTCATTGCCATATGTAAATACATCATAATTTTGGCCATTGAAAACACACAAATACAGAAGGCGTTATAATAAACAGAACATCTTTAGAGCAGATTTTGTTTTTCTTCCCAATTTATCAGATTCCAAGGCAGCAGACATAGAAGAATATACAAGGTATCGTGCATTCAATTTTTAAAGATGATCATTTTAGATTAGATTAGTTCTTTATTGCGTAAAGAAAATCTTAACAATAAAGTTCACCATTTTCCTTGCAAAATTACATTTTTTCTTAAATTGGGGTTTAGAGCCGCTTTCAATATTCTTGCACGTTCACAAAACATACCTACCAAAATATTCACAACTTTTACACTTTTGTACTACCACAGCAATGACAAATATATAAATTCGGTATTAAATTATTCAAATCATGCACAAATTATTCTTGATTTATTAATAGTACACAATATAAAAAAAATAGATGCTATTTTAAGTCTTTTAATTATTCATGTACTAGTGTTTATTTATCCTAGACACCAAGCAGTTATTCAGAGTCTGCGTGTGGGGGGGTGTCTTCATCTAGCGGAGATGTATCCCCTCCCTGGTAACATCAGATGCCCAGACCTGTCAATCTCATGGTGGAAAACACATGCCAAAATAAAACAAACTTCACACAAACATCACAGAAGCTTCCACGCATACTTAAACTTCAATCAACCCAATTATTGTGTAGCTAAGGAAGAATTTATAGAATTCCATTATTTATATTTATTGTGACTTTTATTCTTAAAATGATTGTTCTATTAGTGGGTGTTTTTTCCCCTCCAACTATGGTAATCTGAAAAATTCATGACAATTATCAAGTGTGATTTTTCGTTTTAATCTATTTAATTCTGCTCAAAAATTTTATTCAATCAAGTTTGTGTTCATATGGTTAATGTATTTAATAAGATTTAATATGAAATTTATATGAAACATCATATCACTTGTGATATGATTTTATGTTGATATCAGGATAGTAAAGATATACTGATCTTAACAAGAAATCATACTAGTGTTAGTAACTTTGGATAAGAAAATAAATACAAAGCAACCTTTATGATTACAGAGCTTTCAAACCGTTGAACTTTCCTACTATGACTTTAATGAGTGAGTGAATTGTTGTTTTACATCACAGAGGGAATATTTCACCAATATGCGACAAAGACTTCATTGAAATGATTCAAATAATCCCCAAGCACTTCATGAAGACAGTCTCTACAGTGTCAATCTAACAGGTCTGCCTAAGTGCATGGTGAGTGAGTGAATATAGAGTTTAACGTCGCTGCGGGAATCTTTCACCCATTTGCGACGACCTAAATGCATGGTCAATGAAGCAGAAATGGTGGGTGATCAGATTAGCACTAAGTAAGTAAATGGTGGATGATCAGATTAGCACTAAGTAAGTAAATGGTGGATGATCAGATTAGCACTATACGGGGTAAGTAAGTAAATGGTGGGTGGCAGGTGAAGTCTACAGATTTCGTAATCCAGCTAGGACATTCCTTGCTGAGGTCACGGTGCTAGGACATTCCTTGTTGGGGTCACTGTGCTAGGACACTGTGTGGAGGTCACTGTGCTAGGACATTGTGTGGAGGTCACTGTGCTAGGACACTGTGTGGAGGTCACTGTGCTAGGACACTGTGTGGAGGTCACTGTGCTAGGACACTGTGTGGAGGTCACTTTGCTAGGACAGAGCATGGTTATCAGCCAACCACTGGCACTGTGCAGCAGATGCCACAGCAGGATAAAGTAATATTTCCAGAGCCACAATTGTGCAGCCGTCTGATCGTATTACCCCTTGAGACCATGCTAATGATAGCTCAGCTCTTGATACTGATTACATTTGTTGGATCATTATTATAGCATAATGACAACATCTTCATACTGAGTTACAATGTATTGTTCATTATATTGTTCATTTAGGACCAGCATCATACTTGGTCAATATTATGCAGCCATCTGATAGTTTTACCCCCTTCACAGCTCAGCTCTTGATACTGGTGCATTTGTTTACATATCATTGTGAAATAATGATAATCTCATAATGAAAGTTACAATGTATTGTTCAGTATATTGTTCAAATAGGACCAGCATCATGCTTGATAATTCAAGTATCATCAAGCACGCAAGAACAGCCTTCTATATTCACAGCTAAATGATTCTGAATCCAGATTCATAGCACGTCTGCCAAATAAATTATTTCTGACAATGGTAGACTCCCAAATTTGGAACCATATTCTTATATCTTCATACACGGTGTTACGATCTCACCTAATTGTAGTACATGTATCATGAATGGGAACAAAAACGACATATTTGAGCAAGTGGTAGGTAGGTACCATTCTCCACATTTAGCACTGCATATTTCCTGTACATTCGTTCCCTTCTTGGCTACCATGCCACTCAACATGTTTCATGGCCAACTGTACTGTGCACGTCAAGTACAATTTTGTTGTTCCGTACATTCAGCCCAGCGAGGGGCAACAAGTTTCCACGGCTTTCATGCCGTATTAATGGGAGTACAAATGTACAGATGATAGTTTGGTGGCGATTATTCTGTCTAGACGCACATGATTGAGTTGACCTCCAGCTGAGGTACCACTGGAAGTGGTATAATCGCTCACAAAGTGGAAGCATGTAATAATTGAAGTGAAGAGTGAGTGAGTGAATTATTGTTTTACTTCATAGCAGGAATTCAAGTAAAGAAGGTACCGGTGTAATAATAAAAAAGAAAATTGTATTATTATTCTATTATATTTTTGCTTGGTGTTATACTGCTTAGATAATATTAAAATAATTCCCAAAATCATATTCAGACAATATTTAGACAGAAATCCCTCAAATACTGTCTATTGAAAAATATGTTCTACAAAAATCATTCTGTTTCTTTGAAATTCTTATATGAACATATAAAAAAAAGTTAGATAATAATAATATTCTGCTAACACAAACAGATTCTACAAGTTAAATATGCAGAAAATGACCTCATAATGGTAAAACATGTATCCCTAAATAATAGAAACATATCGATATCCAAAGAAAACATCAGTGGGTTTATTGCATGTCGATTTCTAAGAGTTAACTATCATAAAAAGTCTTACTTCTGAATCATATTTCGTGTTTTTGCAATTCCACCACCACCCACTCGTGATTATGGCTTGTGCCAGTATATATAGATATAAGTAACATCAGATGTGCATGCCCTTTGTAATGTAACACACAGAGTATTTCAGTGCAGATACACAGGCGCATGCATGATGGCAAACACGGGGACAAACCATCAAATGGAACGCAGGCTTCTTTGAAGGAAGGATGTACTTTCTGTTTAGGGTCAAGTAGCTGCATGTGATGTCAGACTGTTTAGGGTCATGTGGCTGCATGTGATGTCAGAGACTGCATGTGATGTCGGACTGTTTAGGGTCATGTAGCTGCATGTGATGTTAGACATATGGTTCAGTTTGCCAAAAGGTACATGGTTAATAAGACTTTTGGGATGGAAAAGTCTTACTTCTGAATTATTTTTCATGTTTTTGTGATACCACCTCGACCAACATATATATTAACTATTTCAGACTTTTCCACATTACGACATGTCTTGGATATTCTAAAAAATAATGTATTAGGGGTTAGAGCAGCTTTCAAGATTCTTTCACTGTCAGTTTTGGTCAGAAAAAGATTCACTCCTCCGACTTCAACAGTTCATTCAATTATGAATTTAGATGGCTCTATATCAATTATATTGCTTGAATTCTCAATATCTAACGTTTGGTTCACCTCCCTCATACAGATACACATATACACGTATCCTTTCTACACCCAAGGCCAGTGATCAAGGAGTATTCCTGAATATCTAAGCAGATCCAGGTTTGTATAGCAACAGCACCTGGTGTGTACGGCAACAGCCCGCGGATTGTTGACGGAACTGCGGAGAGCATCAGCGGCGTTCCTACTGTCCGAGTTAACATGACATAGCATTTGAAAACCCAGTCCTCCCCTCTATCCCAGCCGGCCAGAAAAACAGGGCAATTCCTTCTGTACGTTTGCTTTTTCATCTTGAGATGTTCCACAGCAGTGTTCTCCACAAATGCCACACAATGCGGCAGGTTTGCGATCCGCTGTCAGATTCCTGCATTTACTTCCTTCCTGTGTCTGTGGCGAGGTGAATATCGCTGCGAGGCTTAGCTGCCCAGTCTACCACCTAACACAGGTGAATGCCATTACACAGGTGATGAGTACATGAAAAACCTGCTATCGGTTATGAATCATAATTGTGGATACATTCTATTTAAATGGTAAACACGTGAAAAGGATAATCATTTTTTTTATTACCTTGAGTGCATTATAAACATCTCTATATTTTATTCTATTATTTTTCAACTTGATTAGACATGTTTTTTTAATTATTATTATTATTTTATTTTTTTAATGATGTATATGCACATTCATTAATTAACTATCCGAAAGGTAACTTTCACGAACATTAATGCAGCTCTTGGGAAGGGATTTGAAGCCAAGGCCTTTGGCTCTGAAGTCCAAACCTTCTACCACTTCACTACCACCCACCACTTAGATTTGAAGTAAATATAGGCCTACATATAATTTGTATTTTCTGAAAACCACTTTCATGGATTCCAGAGATGCTGTGCTTCATGGGTTTGTCTATATGTAATACAGACATTAGGATGCATGTAGTCTGCATGACAGCTCTATTAGGATGGCCAGAGATGCTGTACTTCATGGGTTTGTCTATATGTAATACAGACATTAGGATGCATGTAGTCTGCATGACAGCTCTATTAGGATGGCCAG
>JAUTBV010123607.1:0-12837 GCA_032361325.1 Lepetodrilus fucensis
CAGAACTAAGAATCTCAGTCGACAACGATTTTGCCCATCTTTATTGCATGAAAATTTGGTGAATTGTTGCTGAACTTCGAATCGATATATTTAGAGCACACATACATACATACATACATACCGGTACATACATACATACATACATACATACATACATACATACATACATACATACATACATACATGTATATTACCAGAATATCTATCTTATATATATATATATATATATACAGACACACACACACACACACATGTAATCATACAGTATGCAGGTATTTTCTATTATCATTCACAGATGCATCCCTGTGAGCTGTTACTTAAAAGTCACATACCCTGTATGAGCAAGCCGAAGATCAGTACCACAATGAAGGGAGTATACAAGATTGCTTACAAGTGGGAGACTATATTTGTTGGGAATTCACATAGTCTTATTGCTAATCAACTCGGGAAACATTTAGGTGGACAGGGAAACAAAGATTTGTTCAAATTCCTAAAGAGCCTCAGTCCACAGGACATGGAAGACGTGTCTGTGTATTGGTTAGATGATCAAGAATACGATCACAGCTGTCGTAAGACCTATTTAAAATGCATAAGGGATTTGCAAGGTAAAAAACCGAGGTTCAATGACAAAGCCACGAGTTCAAATAGGGATGGAACAAGTGGACCAGATCCTGAAACATTTCCAACAGGAACCAACACCGGTATGCTTCAGGGCGCCTCATACCTTGGGTAATTCCCGAGATGTAGCGACAAATAATGAGTCAATTGTCAATCTAATGAAAATCATATGAAAACCAGCGACTTTTGGAAACCAGCGACTATCCAAATATCTAAGCTATTTCATAACTGATTTTAATTGTATTGGTCAATTGTGTGCTTTTTGATAAAAGAACCATTTTTGTACATATTTCTTATTATTAGCTATTTTTCAGATATTCACCATTTTGAAAATCAAGAATGAAATAGTAAATGTGCTGTTCAAATGCCACTGTACAGCTCTGTTCAAGTGTGACGGAGATTGCTACTGAAATTGTTATTCAATAATGTCCAAGTTTTAATTTTTAATTATGGTTATTACTACAAATCAGAAACGGACTCACTTAAAATAAAATCCATATATATTGCCACCATTTTCAAATTCTAGATGGCCACCAATGATATCTGCCTTTCGGGTAATTAATTGAAATTTGGCAGCTAAAAGAAGCAACCGTCACAATACCGTGCTGCAACATTGCACAAGTATTTAAGTGACTTCGTTTCTGATTTGTAGTAATAGCCATAATTAAAAATTAATTAATAGTTGAAATTGAAATTGGCGGTCACCTTAATTATATTAACTTGATATAATTTTATCATTTATTTTATTTATCATATATATAATTTCGGTTATATTCGTTCCAGGTTCAAATCCCGTCCCGGTGGCCCCGGCTTCAATGTTCGCGAAAGTTACCTTTCTGACGCGATATTGATAGGATGCACTGACTGTAGAGTAGCAATACAGTTATCATCCTTGGTCTTGTCAGTACCAGCCGGTGCTCGCAGGTTTACTGCAACATTCAGCGCTACGGATGTTGCGGGTTTCCTCCTGCCCTAAACTGACAAGTCGTGATATTAGTGTAAGATTCTAGAAAGCGACTTTAAACCCCAATACAAAAACAAATATTACAAAGAAAAAGGAAAAAAGTATCTATAACTTCACGGCTGTAATAGGCCTACTTGGTCAGATGTTGAAGGATGGAAGACGAGGTGGTACTTTTTGTAGATATAATTTGAAAGGACGCCTTTCAATGTATATGCAGCCGTTTTATTGCCAATATATCGGCAAAGATTTATTCACTAACATACTAGTAATAGTTTTGGTAGAGTATATAGACTACATGTAAATCCCAACACTAGGCCAACTACACATTTCTATGGTCAGAATGCCCTTTTCGGCAAGTAGCCTACGTTTATATTGTGTTCAGGTAAAATATTGAAAGAAATGTGACAACACAACAAAACAGCAACATGCACCCAATTATGTTCTTATCATTACCATTGTGTTTTATTATTGTATTCTTAACAGGACGATTTTTGTACCAGCTTTTTTTTATGTCTATATATATTCAGCAATAAAATATATTAATACTCTGTTGAAGTTATTTTTGATAATGTTCTCTGAAATTTCTTAGTTTGTTGATGTTTGCTGATTTCAGAATTATTCAAGAAATGCAAGACAATAACATCACCAACTGTAGGTCTGGCTATCAATACAGATATGAAATATCGATAATCAGCTCAATATCGATCAATTTTCGATAAATATCGTACAAATCATTTATGAAGGGAGATTTTTCTTTTGCATGTTTTGCTGACGATGTATTGGGGAAATCCATAATTGGAAAATGTACGAGATAGAAATACACTATAAGAAAATATTAAGCTACAACCTATAACTGTGTAGCCTGTTCATACTTCTCACATATAGTCTGCTAAGGCTACTTGCTGTCTTCTCCATCGATAATAATCGCGATTGTCGATATATTTAGCCAGCACTAACCAAAATTGCTAAACCTAATACTATATAAAGAAAACCCCAATTAAATATGGGAAGGGGCTCTATATTGGCGATGTTTTTTTAAAATGGTTATTGTGGCTAAGCAGACCATTAAATGCATTGTTTATTGATTGCATATGGTACAGGAAATGAAAAAGAAGAAATGTCAACTTTGGTCAAATAATATTTTTTCAATTATTACCATTTCTTTGGATTGACCTTGACTTTGAAATATTGACCTTGAAATGTTACGGTTGAACTTATTTCTGCTATTGAAATCCTAATTCAACATAAAGCATCGCATTGGGAATATCTAATAGGATTATACATACTGTATGATAATGATGTATGATATGTGATATTTTGCAAATATTTGAAAGACATGTTTTTTTAAAGTGCAATAATTTTTCAAAAACAAAATGTTCTAATTTGTTTATTCTTTTATTTCATTATTTTGCCCTTGTACTATGCCAGTATACACTTCACACTCATGAGAAATCCCGGTCTCTTTTTAGAGAACCGTTCAAAACTGATATATATTTTACGAAATTGAAATTTCTATCTGATTGGTGTCTTCATGGCAACGGTTGGTATGGTAAAAATCTGTACATGTGCTTAATTTTCTTTTTCAACATACAGATAATCATACATTTGTAAGTAAAAGACAAATCATTTAGAACAGCCAAATACTTGATGTACACAACAGTTCAAAGTGGTGCGATATTCATGTCAGTTGTTTTGAAAAAGATTATTCCCGAGTGGTTTTGCTAATTTGGTCGAAAGTGGGCCAAAATATTTTTTTGAAAAATAAGTGTTCCTATGGAAGTTCTTGTAAATTGTCAATGTAAAATATAATTGCACTTTTAACCAAAACAAAAAAACATTGTTTATCACCCTCTGCATGATTCTTACATGGAACAGTAAAGTTCATCTATGGAAACTAACCTGTAAATGCTGCGATGTAGGCAAACTTGTCCCTGAAGAGAATGGCAAAACCTGCAGCCACACCAACAATTAACATCCTGAATACATTTCTCTTTAGAGTCGACACCTGCAAGTGACAAAAACAGATATGTCAAGCACGTGCACATTCATGTGAATACATATATGACATATCACATTCATGTGTATATATGACTTGTGGGAAGCTAGCTATACCACTAACAGATAACAATGCATGCATAACCTCGGTAATCTAGACATCATCTGGGATGTGTTCAAGCTGCATATACATTTACTACACTACTTTTGCTACTAATATAGTAGTTCGTTGAACAGCTTTGTGTGCATTGCTTTGCACATGCACACAATCCATCTTGCTACAAATAATACGCTGTACAGACCCGTAGCAAAAATAGTTCATACATAGCATACGTATTTGCTGGCTGTAGGCTCCAGTAGGCTATGTAGCAAAAAGTAGCAAAAGTAGTGGAGCTTGAACACGCCTCTGGTGAAGTGTTCCTTCTCAGTTGTTGAATGGCTACTTCCTGTACGAGATACACAAACAATCTCACCTCTGCCGAGATGACCGACGCAACAGGCACATGGGCCGTCCTGTCTGCTTCTGTAGGCAACAAGCTTTCCTTGTCATCATGGCTGTTATAGCCATTCTCATCATCATCATCATCATCTGCAAATGGACTCTTCTTCTTAGGGCCACATATTGCACCTGTCAACAGCAGTGAAGTTCGTGTATATTTATTGCCAGTTCATGTGTTGAATCACAAGGGAAACGGGATGTGTATGTAAAGATGTTCTTGTGTGATGGTGAGTGTGTTGTGTTGACTGTTCTACAAGTTTGGGGCTTCAAAGAATATGGAACAGGGCAGGTAGTAGCACCATAGGCCTGGGTTCAAATACCATCCCAGAAGCCAGAGTATCGTTTCTCGAAACACTCATATCCACTATGAGACCACAGTGCTCTCGCAAGTGCACAATCCCCATGCATTAGAGATGGCTATGAGAGTCCTTATGGTCTCGTAGTAGATACCCAGGCATCAATGTTTGCAAAAGTTACCTTTC
Organism: Lepetodrilus fucensis; assembly: GCA_032361325.1. Lineage (NCBI taxonomy): Eukaryota > Metazoa > Mollusca > Gastropoda > Lepetellida > Lepetodrilidae > Lepetodrilus > Lepetodrilus fucensis. The sequence continues at coordinate 4,559 of JAUTBV010123607.1, forward strand.
CAACGTGATAATAATAGGATGCACTGTCTGTATTGTAGCAGTACAGATATCATCCTTAGTCTATCAGTACCAGCCGGTTCTCACAGGTTTACTGCAACATTCAGTGCTATGGATGTTGCATGTTTCCTCCTTCGCTAAACTGACAAGCTGTGACATAATTGAAAAAAACTTGAAAGTGGCTCTAAACGCCAATAAGAAAAAAAGAAAAAGATGTGCTTGTACAAGAACTTTCAGCTTGCATCAAACCTGTCCACCCCGGAAATAAATGCTGGTAACTTATGACAGTGAGGGAGTGAATATGGAGTTTAACGTCATTGCGGGAATCTTTCACCCATTTGCGACGACTTATATAACAGCTACCCATCTCTATTCTATATTACACAATTCATGACAACCATGTGACCAGCCTTACCATTAGAAAACAAGAACAATTCCAGCAAATCAATGACTGGAAATATCTGGAGTGGAAATGTCAAGACCACTCCAATACACAGACAGATGTTGACAGCCAGGGATATCCAGCTACTGGATGGAATATTAATGTTTATCATCTGGCTGGTCGTCGCGCCAAACTTCAGGTAGCCAAGGATTCCAAATGCTGCCAAAATGGTAGACAGCACCCCAATAGAACCATGAAGAAACTTGGGGAAGTTATGACGATTGCCTTCCATACTCGATTCAATCGGAATAATCTGTTGGAATGCATAACATTGAAGATTTAAATTAGTTGCTATTCCATTTAATATTTGATACAAGTTGAGATATGAGCAAATGATAACACAATAACATAAAGGACTGGCAGATATTTTGTGTGGAAGCTTGATAACATGATCACCCCAACCATAGTAACATGATCACCCCAAACATAGTAACATGATCACCCCACCCATAGTAACATGATCTACCCCAACCATAGTAACATGATCACCCCAACCATAGTAACATGATCTACCCCAACAATAGTAACATGATCACGACAACCATAGTAACATGATCACCCAAACCATAGTAACATGATCATGACAACCATAGTAACATGATCTACCCCAACCATAGTAACATGATCACGACAACCATAGTAACATGATCTACCCCAACCATAGTAACATGATCTACCCCAACCATAGTAACATGATCACCCTAACCATAGTAACATGATCTACCCCAACCATAGTAACATGATCAACCCAACCATAGTAACATGATCACCCCAACCATAGTAACATGATCACCCCAACGTTAGTTACACTCACTGTGCCAATTCCTTCATAAGATCCAGTAACCAGTCCAAAGAATATAGGTAATTGTGACCAGTTCCACAACTTGTATGTTGAAGACACTTGGAAATCTGTCAAAATAGATGTTATTATACACACAATATAAACTACAAAAACATTAAGCAAGTGGCTAATATGTCGTCAGTATTTCAATAATTTTGTATATAAATAAAGGAATTAGTTAACTCCATTCCACAATATTATAAGAGATGTCCCAGTAACCATGGTAACCACTTGAACATGTACTGTTTGATTTTTTTATATATTAAAAAAAATTAATGTGTTTATGGGTGGACAGTGCAAGTACACTAATAAGTCTTTTTTAATTAATAAGAAATTTGATAGTTTTTGTTCTTCATTCTATAAAGTATTTACCAAGATAATCTATCAAATAATAGGGGTGCATCAATGCATTTCATACAAAACGTTGACACCCCACCCCAGGATTGACATAGTGACAATCAGATACTACATACACTGTACTAGTAAAGCATTATTGTTTACATACTTGCACACAGGTACGCCAAGACTGACACAGCACCTATGAAAATGGACAGGTTTGCCCCGACACTTATTGCACCCAGGTGTCGCACATTCCGCACGTAAGAAAAGCCAATGAACACTGGGAGTGGAATTAGAACGAGGAGCTTGAGGGACGGCGCAGTAGAGACAAACAACATGGAGGTTATATCAGTCGCATTTATCACAGACGTATTCTTGTCATATTCCCATCCACCACGTTCATATTTTGTCATGGCACTCTCTTTCGTCGAATGTTTTAAAACATGCACCATCTTAGAATTCTCAGTCAAAGTATCACATAAGTTTGATTCTGTGCCATTGATGACCTGACATTTATGGAATGGAAAAATTGCTTGTATTGTGTTCCCTATAAAAATAAAATATGCAATACAAAATCCAAACTGTGTGATAAAAATACAAAAGTTCACAATCACTATGCCTGGTTTTCCATAACTGATTTTCCCGATATCTCCATATGATAAATTTCTTATCATTTTCTTATATAGGTCATCACTGGCATTGTCCTCGATGCATATATCTGTGAGATTGGTCACATGTGTTACTGTCCGTGTTACTGTCTGTGTGGCAGTCACATGCTTAATGGCCTCATATTTGCATCTGATGATCATGTGACAGCAGTGGTCGGTTACAAAGGCAATCAACAACAGGCTGATAATGCCCGGCTGAAAGACAGACAACAAAATAACAGTTCTTCACTCTTGGTGTCATAATGGGAAAGATTGACAATTTGACCAATGAAATTAAACATTTTCTGAAACCAACCAATCGGCACAAAGAAGGAATACTTAATACACTTTGATGATGACACTCCAACACTACATCCATTCATAGGCAAGAAAACATAATGAATTTATGGCCTTGTGGATTTCTAAGAATAATCAAATATTAACAATGTCAATAGACTCTGTAATTTAGCAATTAACATCAATGAAGAGAAAGTACTTACTATAAGACCACTCTGGCTGAAGGCAAAGGCAATGGACAGATAGTTTGAGCCAATGAATGCCTTCAACACATTAGCAAAGTCTGCCAGGTGAATATACCATTTCGGACGTTCACTGAAAATAACCAAATATAGTCTAGAAATCTGTAAATGCTGATAATTGTTGAAGAATAATCTATCAATAATAAATATAGTAAAATCCTAAATTTCCATTTGTCTCCAAGATACCCAATATTGTAACTACCATTCTATGTTTATCCAAGTTTAGCTTGGATAAATACTCGCTAATATTCAGGTAATAAAGTTAATGTGTAGGCAGTATTAATATTATTACCAAGTCATTAATGTTATTGCCTGATTGTCCTTATTGTCGCTAACTTATTTTGATTTAACAGTTTCCTGCATGAACAACATATACAGTATAAAGTTTCTAAAAAACATAGTATGAGATATAATACTAATAGTTATGATAGGATACTAAAATAAACAACACCATGTTATATGTTTGTTTGATATCTGTGTGAGGTTCAAACATGGCTAGACACATCATATAAAATTGCATTGTCATGACAAGATCAATGATTACCTTATACTGTGAACATTATTAATAAACCTGATACAGCGAAATCTGATCAATCAAAGTATTAAATTACATATACACATCTTTAAATATATCTTAATATAGCTGTCCACACAACTCTGTGTGACAATATTGAGTACCAAGCTACAATATTCTTAACAGTACTAATTATATATATCAGTTATTTGATTAAAGTGCAATTTATAGTACCGGTATATACTAAAAAGATGGATTTCACAATGTTATATTTAGAATAAGCTTTTCACCCATAAAGGGTTCTTGTTCTACAGTTTCAGTATAATAGGAACAGGTATAAATATTTCAGTGGACATCCTATCATTGCCTTTATCATGATTATGTACTAATGTAATGAAACATGTTGACTTGTGACATTTTATCACAAGTACACACAACTTGTGAACTGGTTAGGGTTTTCCAACTCGTGAAAAAAATGGCAGCAACAGGGGAAATCATGATAGCTATGCTACACTTTTGAAAATTGCAAATTAGGAAAAGGTTTACTACTGTATTTACATGTATTTATCAGTAGCATAAGCAGCGAGTTGTTGACTGAAATTTAATCCTTTGAAACAATCTATTTACAAATAAAATGTTCTCGCACCTGGTTTCGCCAGAGCCGTACGGGTCCATATTCATCAACTATCAAATTAGAGTCTTGGCACTAACATGTGCCCAACCGCACTACTGGAAAGTTACGGTACTTTATTACCAGCTTATTACAAACTATGCTTATGCTTTAAACACATTAAATCCGTCAAAAAGCCAGCTGCCTCATCTGCTAAACCAAAATATTATTGTTGTGACGTCACATACAGAGTGTATTCGTTATATTGTCGTTGATTGGTTCATTGGTACTATATAGCTAAAACGGCAATTATGATTGGCTGATGTATCTAGGTTTAAACCAATCAAATTTAATGAAGAAGTTAGGCGGAAGACAGCGCGGAAATTATGATTTGTTGGTTTATTTCATCTCATAACAGATCAGCTGGCAAATTGGCAATCATACATTATTTAAACAAATACTAATCGTTGAAAGCTGTAACCGTAAGTCCATACCAGCTGATTACTTTTCATTGAAATTATATATTTACTTTCGGAATAACGTTGGAATATTTTGCAATTCCTTTCACGTGTCCGGTTTTCGTTCACGCCACTCTAGGAAATCCAAGAAGTGATGTCCTAAATAACAGTACTAACAACCCCTTGACACGTGGAAGTCACGGCCTCCTTCATCTTTACTACTAAATTTGTCATATACTCATGATACTTTCATTTGCAAAAATATATAATATGCATACAAATATCCACAAACATTTTATTGATCAGCTGTTGATCACTTGACATGACAGTATTTATTTACTTCTACTTCTATACTTGAAACTCTCAGATTGGGCACTATTTCAAGGTCCTGTACTTTGAAAATAAGTGTGCATTCAAATCTGGACAAATTATGTGTACCGGGGTGCATTCAACTGACAATACATCTCACTACTGAAATTGCCTTGCGTACCAATCCTAGCCCTAGAGAAAGATACAACAGTTATCATCACTTGCAAAAATAGGTAGAGCTAAGTTTTGAGAAATATACAAATATCTGGGCAGTTATGTTGGTTTCGTATATATTAGGCACTGTATTTTTTTATAAGTAAAACTTTGATGTTGTGTTTGTAGAGGACCACAAGCCGACTGTGTGATGTCCAGTTTTGACCAGGTGGTGAGTTGGGCCAACGAGCTGCTCATCTGTCTGGGGAGTGACGAGGACGTGCGTGGCATTGAGGACCTCAAGACAAGATGGCTGGATATCCAGAAGCAGAAGGAAAAACAACACCAGCACATCCGTCACGCCATAGCGGGTTTGTACCACTTCCTTGCTTGGGTGAATTATTGGGCATTTGAGCAGCTTGGTTTTTGCCACTCATTGTCACAGGCTCAGTGAAGACCAACAAGATGTTCAGGACAATGTCCTAACAGGTTTTTTAAATCTCAGACATTTGTGAAAATGTCAGGATAATTTGTCATATTAAAAACAACCAATTAGCAATATTTATGCACAGCATGTAAATAGGTGTAATAGCATTTAAAACATACTAAAATGCAAACTGTATTTATGTCAAGAGATCAGATGCAATTCAAAATTAAAGAATATAAGACAGTTCACTACGGAATCAGTTTTTATTTTTGTCTTGATCTATAGCATCTAGTGCCCTTTGCACAACGCTCTTGTAGTGCTACAATAGTTGTAACAAGCTCCCGCCACAATAGAAAGTGTTGACGTTACAATAGTTGTAGCCTACAAGAGCGTCGTGCAACGGGCACCAGGATACTTATTATAGTCAGTGGTAAGGGTATACCCAAATGAAATTATTTGTTATAAACACTGGCAGCGATGTTAAACTCCATATTCACTCACTCACTGACACTGACTAAACTATATATAATTACATGAGACACATAAGATTTGTGATTGAAACAGTCATCCATCCCATACAGTATTCATGAAAGGAGAAAGATAAATGTTACCGGTATTAAATCATTACATATTTTGTCTGCATTTTTCAAAACATCAATACCTGAATGCACAACATATCCAAACAGGATCTCATTAGCTGCGCTTTTTTTTGCCTTAGGCGGCTAACTGTTGTCTGGTTCGAGACCATACGGTGACGTCACGTTTTTGTTTTGTTTTGGGTAAAGTGCACAAAAAAAAACTGGCTCAGTCTACTCAGTACCAAATGATTTTCGGCAAGCCCAGTCTAGAAATGCTAATCGGTCGCGAGAGTATGTGATATGCACACGCAAAGCGGCTAGAAATCCTAGCCGGCTAAGTGATAAACGAGCAGCCCTATTGTAATTGCATGTTGTTTAATTTTCTGAACTCTGCACACTTTATTGTTACAGGTCTGATAGAGTTAAAGGAAGAAGAATTAAGGAAAAACCATGATACTAAAGATCTCAACTCCCAACAAAAAGTAGAAGAGGTCAAAATTTTGAAGAGAAAAATTGCTGAGACTGCAACATTTGTTGATAAAGTTGTGGGAGAAACCAAAGAGAAGAAATCCTTGTTGGAAAAGCAAAGTGAAGAACAACAACATTTGAAATCGGAACAAGATCGCATTGGAAATGAAAAAAATATATCCTTACCAAAAGCAAAGTTTGTTAATGATACTTTTATCATTCTTTGTTTGCACAAATTAAAATGTGTCCTTGAAGTATAACATGGGGAACACAATTTAAATGATATTGCCCATATATGTATGGAGATAGTGTGTAGTCTTATAAGTGTATTACACAGCTGTGCGGATTGGTTGCTTTTCGAAAATTTCACAATTCCATTGGTCAATCGTGTCCATTATGACGTTACGTGTTGAGGAGTAACAATGGTCATGATGTGGCATGGATCACATGGTCATGACATCATTGTACCCATGTAACTTTACTTTTCTACAAGGAAGAGAAGCAATGTTAATTTATTAAAAGCGCTTGTCTTCATTCAAATTCATTATGGGCAATATTAACAATAACCGACTCATTTACTCAGGATTACAGATTATCTTTCCCTCGTGAAATTAATGTTGTAAGTCACTCGCTAAAGCTTATTACCGGTACTTACAACATTAATTTCACTCGGGGGAAAGATAATCTGTAATCCCTTGCAACTCGTGGGTTCTTGTCTATGGATGCAGACTAACTATACAGTATAAGTGATAATATGTCATTGACATATTTATACAGTGGATTATTATTAACTTAACTGAGCTGGAGCTAAAGTGGATAATTATGACTGGCACCATCAATGTTTTATCTAACAATGCACTAATGAGTTGGTCCAATTTGTAAGACGACATTAAGAATATTATAGGAAATATTGTCACATTGCACTGATAATCTCCTCAAGATTATTCTGTTTATTTCAATTTTAGAGGGTGCAAGCCAGATTTAAACCCCCACTAAATCTGTCATTGAAATGACCATGGCATGAAATAGTATACCAAGGACAATAACATCATGTATTTATCTGTTTACATGCTATAATTTACTTTTTATATTTTTTGTTTCAGATATGAAGTCAATCTATACAGTCATGTCACGAATATTCGATGGCGTTATGAATGTCTACCCAATGAAATTTCCGGATGTATCCTTGTTTTGATGGCATGCACATGTGAAAATTATGCTATCTTGATTAGCCACATTTTTGGAGGGTGAAAGTAAATGATTTAAATATAAATTACGTTGATTTATATTATATTTATATGGAAGGAGTTGCTGAAATGTTTCACTCCAGAAATCTGATCTGTGGGGATATTTTGACTAGGAATATTTGGTTGAGAACAAGGTGTGTCTGAGACCAGAGTTACTGATACTACCGGTATACATAATTTGTAAGGGATATTGATGTAATACATTACAATGTTTTTTTCCTTGGAAGCTTTTCCTTAGCAGATATTCAGATATGTGCGATGGAAAGAACGTTCGTCCGTTTTCATTTGATGGAAATCAAGTCTCAGAATTCTTCATTGTGAACAGCCTGTGGGATCTAATGGATGAAGATTAATACAATACACAATCAGTTCTACCATGTCAATTGTATATGATTAAACATAATTTCAGCATTGGATGTGTATGCATTAATAATTTCCAAGTTATAATCAAAGCTACTACTATCATTAAAGGGCCCAGGGGGCCCGGCATCAATGTTCGCGAAAGTTACCTTTCTGACGTGATATTGATAGGATGCACTGACAGTAGTCGTCGCAAATGGGTGAAAGATTCCCGCAGCGATGTATTCACTCACTCACTCACTGACTGTAGAGTGGCAATGCAGTTATCATCCTTGGTTGCAGGTTTACTGCAACATTCAGCGCTACGGATGTTGCGGGTTTCCTCCTGCCCTAAACTGACAAGTCGTGAT